>VMDO01010286.1:61877-72602 GCA_007922755.1 Pedetes capensis | reverse complement strand
AGTCGGTATCCGACTCATAGCGACCCTCTGTACAACAGGGGAAACACTATTGTCAGTGCTTCTCTGCTGTTCATAGGGTTTTCAATGGCAGATTGATTTTTGGGAGGGGGTTGCCAGGTCCTTCTCCCAAGCCTGCAGCACCTGGTGTTCCCAGGTGGTCTCCCATCCAGGTACTAACCAGGCCCGGCCCTGCTTAGCTTCTGAGATCTGACGGGATCGGATTCCACAGGGCTACGGCTGTAGGTATCCATCTAATGAGGAATGCACATTCTTCTCAGCACCACATGGAACTTTTCCTTAGATCACATTTTAGTCCATAAAAACAGCCTCAGCAAATATAAGAGAGTAGAAATCATGCCCTGTACCTTATCGGATCACAATGGAATAAAACTAGGACTCAAAAACAAGAAAAATTTTGGAAATCTTACAAATTCATGGAGACTAATATACAGCTGAATGATCAATGCATTATCGAAAAAGGAGCAGAAGTTTAAAAATTCCTGCAATCAAATGAGGATAAGAATAGATCCTACCAAAATTTATGGGATATAGCAAAGGCAGTTCTAAGAGAGAAGTTCATAGCTGTGAGCACCTTCATCAATAAGTTAGGGAAAGCCCAAGTAAATTACTTAATGACACTTCTCAAAGCATTAGAAAGACAACAAGAAGCCAATGTGAACAGGAGCACAACAGAAACTATCAACATCAAGGCAGAGATAGCCCATTTAGAATCTAAAAAGACAATTCAAAGAATGAATGAGACTAAGAGCTGATACTTTGAAAAGATTAATAAAATAGGCCCCCAAGGCAGTCTCACCAAAAGAAAGAAAGCAAATGCCCAAATTGAAAAAAATTAGAGATGAGAATGGGATAACCACCAACACTATTGAAATCCAGAAAATCATCAGGGAATACTTTGAGAAATCGTACTCCCAAGAAAACAAAAATATAGAAAAAAAATGGATAAGTTCATTAGCACATATGAATTATTAAAATTAAGCCCAGAGGACATAAGCAATCTAAACAGACCCACTACATTCACTGAACTAGAGAAGGTAATAAAAAGCTTCCCAACAGAGAAGAGCCTGGGTCCCAAAGGATTCAAAGCAGAATTCCATCAAACCTTCACAGAAGAATTAATTCCTATTCTCCTCAAACTACTTCAAAAAGTAGAAAAGGAAGGGGCACTCCCAAACTCATTCTATGAAGCCATTATCACCCTGATACCAAAACCAGGCAAAGACACTTCAGAAAACAATAGACCAATTTCTCCGATGAACACTAATGCAAAATTTCTCAACAAAATCCTGGCAAACCAAATTCAGCAACACATAAGAAAGGTCATACACCATGATCAAGCAGTCTTCCTTCCACAGACTCAAGGCTGGTTCAATATCCAAAAGTTAATCAATGTAATTCAACAAATCAAAAGACTTGTAGACAGAAATCACACGATCATCTCAAGTGATGCTGAGAAAGTCTCTAACAAAGTGTATAACCCTTTCATGATAAAAACCCTGGAGAATATGGGCTTAATAGGAAAATATCTCAATGTCATAATGCCCATTTATGACAGATCTATAGCCAATATCATATTACATGGGGAAAAATTGAAATCATTTCCTCTAAGATCAGGAACAAGACAAGGATATCCACTCTCTCCTCTCCTATTCAATACTGTGATCAAAGTCCTAGCCAGAGCAATCAGACAAGACAAAAGGAGACAGACAGGCAAAGAAGAGGTCAAATTATCCTTATTTGCAGATGACATAATCCTTCACCTAAAAGACCCCAAAAATTCCTCTAGAAAACTCTTAGAACTAATTAACTCCTTCACCAAAGTAGCAGGATACAAACTAATACTCAAAAATCAGTAGCCTCCCTTTACACCAATTGTGAACAGGAAGAGAAGGAAATTAAACCAACAATCCCTTTCCCAACAGCTCACCAAAAATATTAAATATTTAGGAATTAATCTAACCAAAGACCCTGAAGATTTCTACAAGGAAAAACTGAAAAAAATAAAGAAAGAAATAGAAGAATATACTAGAAGAGGGAAGGACCTCCCTTGCTCATGGATCGGGAGAATCAATATAGTAAAAATGGCTATACTACCAAAAGCAATCTACAGATTTAATGCAATTCCCATTAAAATCCCAATGACAGATCTTTCAGAAGTAAAATCCAAATATTCATTTGGAAACATAAAAGACCATGGATAGCCAAAACAATCTTAAGCTGCAAAATTAGTGCAGGCAGGAGCACAACACCTGATCTTAAATTATACTACAGGGCTACAGTAGCAAAAACAGCTTGGTACTGGCAGAAAAATAGGCCTGAAGACCAATGGAACAAAATCTAAGATCCAGAGATACACCCACACAACTACAGCCACCTGATGTTTGACTAAGCGGCTAAAGATGCACAATAGAGAAAAGACAGCCACTTGAACAAATTGTGCTTAGAAAATGCAATGTCCATCTGCAGAAAAATGAAAATAAACTCCTATCTCTAAATTTGCATGTGTCAACTCAAAATGGATAGGAGACATCAACATAAAACCAGAAACCTTAAAACTACCAGAACAAAAGATAGGAAACACACTCCAACACATAGGCATAAGAAAGTATTTTCTTAGCAAGACTCCAATCGCTCAGGAAATCACACCAAGAATTTAAAAATGAGATTACATGAATTTAAAAAGCTTCTGCACAGCAAAGAAAATCAACAGAGTAAAGGAAGAGCCCACTAAATGGGAGAAATCTTTGCATCTACACATCCAACAGAAGACAAATTGCTAGAATTTATAAAGAACTCAAGAAAGCAAATCCCAAGACAACAAATAACCCAATACATAAGTGGGCAACATAAGTTATCAAATGAAGAAGTTCATAGGGCTAAGAAGCACATGAAAAAATGCTCAATGTCCCTAGCCATTAGGGAAATGTAAATCAAAGCAACTCTGAGATTCCATCTAACTCCAGTAAGAATAGCCAAGATCAACAAAACAAAATAATAACAAATACTGATCAGGATGTGGAGAAAAAGGAACCCTTTACACTGCTAGTGGCACTGTAAATTAGTTCAGTCACTCTGGAAATCAATATGGAGATACCTCAGAAAACTAAAAATTAAACTTCCATAAGACTCAGCTATATCATTCCTGGGAATATACCCAAAGGGAGACTAGTCATACCACTGAGACACCTGCATCTCCATATTTAATGCACCACTCTTTACAATAGCAAGGAAATGGAATCAACCAAGATGCGCACCTACAAAAGAATGGATAAAAACTTATGGTATATATACACAATGGAATATTACTCAGCAGTAAAGAAGAAATAATGTTGTTTACAGCAAAAGGGATGGAACTGGAGAATATCGTCTTAAGTAAACAAGCACAGGCTCAAAAGAGAAATATCCTTTGTTCTCACTCATACGTGGGAGCTGAATCTTACAGGAAGAAAAAGCTTCCACATAAGTAGATAGATAAAAATGCACAGTTAAACTTACCAAAATAAGGAAAATACAAAGAGGAGAAAGGAGGAGGGAGGAGACTAGCAAATAGAAGTGAAGCTTGTGGAAGGTGAGAAGGGGAGGAAAAACAATGTAAAGGGATAAAGGGGAAAGGATAATCTCAATATAAATGATCCAATTTCATGAGTACATTGGAAAAATAGGTGAATATAACTTATATGTGCATGTAAGTTTTACTTCATATTAGTCAAAAAGTTCCATAAACTTTTTAAGTTGATGAAAGTGCAACCCAAAGTGATATAATTGTTGCATAATGGAAAAAGCAAATGCTGTATTATTCGGTTCCCCAACATTTATCAATAAAGGGAAAAAAGAAAAAAATAAAAAGACCAAAAAGACCAAAATGAATATTGAGAGGAATCACACAATCTAACTTCATGGTTTATTATAAAGCTATGGTAATCAAGAGAATGTGGTATTGGTCAAAGAATAAACAAACTGATCAAAGGAACTAAATATAGCACCTAGAAATAGACCCATATAAATAATCAACTGATCTGGCCAGGTATGGTGGTACATACCTGTAATCACAGCACTTGGGAGGCTGAGACAGGAAGATTCCTGTGCATTCAAGGCCAGCTTGGGCTACACAGTGAGATCTTTTACTTTTATTTATTTATTTATTATTTATTATTTTTATTTATTTATTTTTTTTTTTTGCGGTACTACGGGTTGAGGCCAGGGCCTCGCACTAAAGTGCTGTACCACTGAGCTGCCTGTACCCTCAGTCCATATTGTTTTTTACTTTTTGAGACAGGGTCTCCCTAAATTACACAGACTGCCTCTGGTCTTGAATTTACGATCCCCTCCTGCCTCTGCCTCCCGAGTGGTTGGGATTATAGGCATGTGCCACTGCACCTGGCTGAGATCCTCTCTTAAAGAAAAAAAAAGTCAACTGATCTTTGACAAAGGAACAAAGGCAGTACAAAGGAGAACAGATAATTTTTTCAACACACCTTATGTACTTTAGAGGAGTTATTTCAAAATAAATCACAGTCCTAAATGTAAAGTATGAAAATCCAAGAAGATAACAGTAGAAAAATCTAGGTAACTTTGGGTATGGCAATGACTTTTACAGACAATACTAAAGGCACAACATCTAAAAAAAATGACCCATGAGATGGACTTCATTAAAATAATAAGCTGTGAAAAAATACTGTCACAAGAGAATGACAGAAACCAGATTAGAAGAAAATATTTGCAAAAGAAGTATCCAATAAAGGATTGTTACAAAAAAAATACACAAACAGCTCTTAAAACTCAACAAGAAACAAAACAACCAGATTAAAAATTGGGCAAAAAAACAGGTGCTGTGACACAATCCTGTAATCCCAATAACAAGGGAGACTGAGGCAGAAGGATTATGAGTTTGAGGCACAATTTAGCAAGACCCTGTCTCAAATACATATATACACAAATATATATGTATAAAATACGTAACAAATACACAAATATATAAATTATATTATGCATACAAGTATATATTATATAATAAATATATATTATACAAAATATAAAATGTACTATTATATATGATATATTATATATACATTTTATATATGTGTGTATTTGTGTGTGTGTGTGTATATACATATGTATGTATGTATATATACAAAAGGGGCTGGAGGTGCAGCTTAGTAGTAGAGTACTTTCCTAGCATGTGTGAGGCCCCGGGTTCAATTCCTCAGTGAGAAAGATCGCGGGAACCACCTCTTCCTGAGACCCTGGGCAGGTAGTTGTTGCTGTTGTTGTTAGGTGCTGTTGAGTCAAGTCCAACTCATAGCGACCCTCATAGGGTTTTCAATGGCTGATTGTTCAGGATTACTCTGAGAGTGGATTGCCATGTCTTTCTCCCGCCAGACAGGTAGTAAATAAGGACTATTAAAAGCACTGTTAAGCACTGCCAAAATCAATACTGAAGTTTGGTTTTTGTTTTTTCCTGTAAGCAATCTTTCCAATGTTGGGGGATGGGATGATTTGACTTCATAATTGGCAGCTGTTGTACCCTGTTGCTACACTGGCTGCCTTGAGTGAAGGACTCTCAGTCAAACAGCTGAATTGCCTGTATACTAGTACTGGCAGTTTTGGTCACTTCATAGATGCCTTGAGAAAACCACATGACAATTGCTACTGCAGCACAACTCTAGCTCCTAAAAGTACAGCTCCAGCAGTGACGGTTTTAAATGGTTTGCTTTTTGCACTGGACTATTTGCCATTTCGGGGCTGGGATTTAGCTCAGTCAGTAGAGCACTGTGCTGCAGTCTCTGAGGTCCTGAGTTCAATTCCCAGCACCGCAAACATGGGAGAAGGGCCTGGCAATCCACTCCCAACACAATCCCGAAACAGTCAGCCATTGAAAACCCTCTGAGGGTCGCTATGAGTCGGATACCGACTCGACGGCACCTAACAACAACAACATTTGCCATTTCAAGCACAAGTGGACTCGAGAAGACCCTGAAACTCTTTCCATCCAAGCCAGAGGAGCAATTCCCCTGGTGGCCTAGCAGAGGGACTTCTGTGACTATACAAAAGAGATAATGCTGTGGTTGGTGTAAACATAAACCTTCATTTGCATGACAGGTTTGCTGTGATTGGTATAAACCACCCTCCTTTCTGGCTATATAAGAAGACTGTTCAGCTCTTTTACTCAGAAAATTGGGAGGCACTCTCCTGTGCTGCCTCCCTTGGTGTCTAAATATTGTTGTTGTTAGGTGCTGTGGGACTCATAGTGACCCTCCTAGGGTTTTCAATGTCTAACTGCTTCAGGATTGCCACATTCTTCTCCCATTTTTGCAGTGCTGGGAATCAAACCTGGGACCTCAGAGACTACAGAGAAGCGCTCTACCAACTGAACTAAATCCCAGCATTGCAACATTAGGCCCAATAAAAGGCTTCTCTTGAGTGGTCTTTTTGCCTTTTTGTGGGCTGGGCTGGTAACACAAAGAAGGGAAAACAGCATAGTGGCAGGGATGGCAGTGGTGAGGACAGAAGAGCAGTGAGACAGCAAGGTAGGTGGTTTGCCAACCTGCTGAAATGGGACACCAGCCAGCTGACTTGACTGCAGTGGCAGGACCAGAGTGGGCCCCACATCAGTCTAAGGACTGGTAGAGCCAGCCCTTAACTGCAAGGCTTTGCTGATTGATAGGAGGCAGAGCCACCTGGTGCAGCTCCAACACTGAGGCAGGAGCACAGCAGAGCAGAGCAGAGCAGAGCAGAGCTGAGAGGTGAGAGCTGCTCCAGTGGATTGGCCAGAGCTAGGAGGGGAACCTTGAGGATCTTGCTAATTATGCAGTTTGCCTCTGGTCTCAAACTTGCGATACTCCTGCCTCTGCCTCCCAAGTCACTGGGATTACAGGTGTGCGCCAATGCACCTGGCCAAAAAATTAAAGAAAGAAATAGCAGAAGATAGAAGGACCTCCCTTGTTCATGGATCAGAAGAATATGAAAATGGCTATACTACCAAAAGCAACTTACAGATTTAATGAAATCCCTATCAAAATTCCAATGACATATTTTGCAGAAATAGAAAAAACAATCTTAAAATTCATATGGAAGCACAATAGACTGCACACAGACAAAATAATCCTAAACCGCAAAAACAGTGCAGGAAGGATCACATTACCTGACTTCAAACTATTCTACAGGGCCATAATGGCAAAAACAGCTTAGTACTGGCACAAAAACAGGCATGAATCAATGGACAGAACTAAAAACCCAGAGATACATCCACACAACTACAGCCACCTCTTCTTTGACAAAGGCATTAACGATGCTCATTGGAGAAAAGATGGTCTCTTCAACAAATGGTGCTGGAAAAACTGGATATCCACTTGCAGAAGAATGAAAATGGACCTATATCTCTCAATCAGCATCAAAATCAACTCAAAATGGGTCAGAGACCTCAACATAAAACTGGAAACCTTAAAACTACTAGAAGAAAAGATAGGGAACATGCTCCAACACAGAGACATAAGCAAGTATTTCTGCAACAAGATTCCAGTTGCCCAGGAAACCATACCAAGAATCAACAAATGGGATTATATAAAACTAAAAAAGCTTCTGTACAGTAAAGGAAACAATTAACAGAGTAAAAGAAGAGCCCAAAAAATGGGAGGATCTGTGCATCTACACATCTGATAGAAGACTAATTTCTAGAATATACACAGGACTCAAGAAATCAAATACCAAATCAAGAAATCAAACACCAAAATAAGTGGACAATAGAACCAAAGAAACAGTTCTCAGAAGAACAAATATGAATGGCCGAAAAAATGCTCTATATCCCTAACTGTTAGGGAAATGCAAATCAAAACAACACTGAGATTCTCTCTTTCTCCAGTAAGAATGACCAAGATTAACAAGACAAATAGTAACAAATGCTGGTGAGGGTGTGGAGAAAAGGAACACTTTTATACTGCTGGTAGGACTGTAAATTAGTTCAGCTAGTGGGGAAATGAGTATGGAGGTACCTTTAAAAACTAAGAATAGAACTGCCATTCGACCCAGCTACATCACTCCTGGGAATATACCCAAAGAAAGATAAGTTGTCATACCACAGGGACACCTGCACTTCCATATTTAATGTAGCACTCTTCATAATTGCAAGGGTACGCAATCAACCAGGATGTCCATGAACAGAGGAGTGGACTGAAAAATTGTGGTATATATACACAATGGAGTATTACTCAGCAGTAAAGAAAAGTGAAATTATGTCATTTGTAGCAAAATGGATGGAACTGGAGATCATTTTAAGCGAATTAGCCAAGATTCAAAAAGAGAAATATCATATGTTCTCATTCATATGTGGGAGTTAAATCTAACTTAAAGGAAAAAATTATACACACTTTGTGTTGTTGTGAGGTGGTGTCATGTTGAGCCTGACTCATAGCAACCCTATACACAAGAGGATTAAACACTCCCTGACATATGTCAGTGCTTCTCTGCTATCTATAGGATTTTCGATGGCTAATTGTTTTGGGATTGCTTTAGGAGTGGGTTGCCAGGTCCTTTTCCCATTTTGCAGTGTTGGGGATCGAACCCAGGGCCTCAGAGAGCACAAAGCAGCGCTCTACCAACTGAGCTAAACCTCACCTATACATATTTAAATATATAAAAATGAACTAGCTCCTATATAATAGGAAAGCAGAAAGGATTGGAGAAATACCCAGTAAGGGGAAATACAGACTTTAACTCCAAAGGCAAAACAGTGAGTTCGCTCAATCTTGATGAGCGAAGTAGGAATGCTACAGGGGAAAGAATATTGTGTTGGAAACAAACAAGTGGTTTTTCAGTCTAATGTCTGCTGTCAATAAGGTACATGACTTTGTGCATACTAAAATGACCTTGCTACACTAAGCATTGGGCTTGTCATCTGCAAAATAAAATGGTTGGCTGGTAAGATAAATATGAAAAAATAAATAAATAAAAATAAAAATGAACAGTCATCCCTATCTAGGAACAGAAAATACAAGCAGACCAGATAGGAGTGGGGAGGGGATCAGCAAGTGGGAACGGAGGTTGAGGAGGGGAAACAATGTAGAGGGGTAAAGAGGGAGAGGAAAAACTCAAAATATAGGATACAATTATATGAATACATGAAAAAAAAAAGAAAAAATCAATAAGAATATAACCCATGATTGCATATAATTTTCATTACATATTAATTACAATTCCTTTTCTTCTTCTCTCCTTTAATTCATACTGTTCTGTAAAATAAGGAAATGACTATGTAAGCAATATTGACTTAATAGGTGCATAATGGATGTAAATGACTTATTACTTTGTACTACATCAACACTTATAAATGAAATTAAAAAAGAGAAAAAGAAAAATATATTGGGACAGTGGTCCCTCTTCTTTCCCTTCTTTTGCTAAGCAGATGCCAAGAGGTAAGCAGCTTCCTCTGCTATGTGTTCCTACTATAATGTACTTTCTTGCCACAGGCCCAAAATCAACAGGCCAACTGATCATGGACTGAACCCTCCAAAACTGTGACCCAAAATAAACCTCTCTTCCCTTTAAGCTTATTATCTCAGGTATTTTGGAACAGTAACAGAAAGCTAACACATATTATTAAGGGTACATACTTATTATTGTACATTTGTCAAAACTCATGAAATGATATTCCCAAAGCAAAGAGTAATAGCTAAATAAAATTGGCATTTGGCTAATAATTTACACTATTTAAGGTAGGGAAGAAAAGAAAAAGAAACACAAAAATTATTTTCTACATGACTTTAAGTAATGGCAGAGAAACGTAATTGGGCTAACTCTCCTGCAGATCAAAATGATAAAAATCTAGAAAAAAAATAATTTTTCAAGGCACTGGAGAACAATTTAAAGCAGGCAAAACCTCGAAAGTAACTTACCCTTGAAAGACAGAATATGTTACAGTAGTTAGTTGTTAGATGCTGTAGAGTCAGGTCTGACTCATAGCGACCTTCATAGGGTTTTCAATGGTGATTGTTTCAGGGTTGCTTGGGGAGTGGGTTGCCACATCCTTCTCCCCTTTTGGCAGTACTGGGGATCAAACCTGGATCCTCAGAGAGTGCTGAGGAGCACTCTACCAACAAAGACTTGCAAATCTCCAGTTTTTTGCCTAAAGATACAACCCAATTTGCACCTGGCTCAAGATGACAGAAAACCATAGCCTCAATTGAGATATCAGAAAACTAAGTTTAGACCTGATAGCACTGCTAGAAAGTTATGGAAGAAATCCAAAAAGGAAGGGTGCCTTGGAAATGATCAATCTCAAAATATGCATGTAAGCACACTACCATACCACAGGATGATCACTGAACTATACCTGCATGAGGGAAAGTGTATTCCACACAATGAAAAAGCATAATTGGAAGATTAGAAAAATGAAGGAAGATATTAGAAGTTGTCCATCACAAGGAAAACAATTTGAAATCTGAATTTAGGTAAGGCAACAGCCTGCAAGAACATATATCAGGGCCAGGCGTGGTGGTGCATGCCTATAATCCCAGAGGCTCGGGAGGCAGGGGCAGGAGGATCGCAAGTTTGAGACCAGAGGCAGTCTGCATAACTTAGCAAGACCCTGTCTCAAAAAAGTCAAAAAATGGGCCAAGGGTGCACCTTAGTAGTCCAGCACTTGCAAAGCATGCAAGCACAAGGCCTGGGTTCAACCCCCAGTACCACCAAAAAAAAAAAAAAAAAAAAAAA
>VMDO01010286.1:0-61777 GCA_007922755.1 Pedetes capensis | reverse complement strand
AGAGAAAAAGTAGTCAAGAGAAACTGACGGAGCTATGACCCAGAAATTCAATTTAGCAAAAATTTTCAAGCAAGGTGTTACAAATACATTCAAGGACTTAAAGGAAAAATAAACTCATAATGAATGAAAACAAAGGAAGAAATCTCAAAGCAGAAACTACGTATATACATGTTGTTGTTAGGTGCCATCGAATCGTGTCCAACTCAAAGAGACCCTCATAGGGTTTTCAATAGCTGATTATTTCAGGGTTGCCTTGGGAGTGTCCTTCTCCAATTTTTGTGGTGCTGGGAATTGGACCCAGGACCTCAGAGACTGCAGACTGGTGCTCTACCCCAGCCCCCATGTATACACAAACACACACACACACAAAAAAATAAATGAATAAATAAATAAATAAATAAATAAAAATAATGAAAATTCAAGAGCTGAAAAACACAATAACTCAATAGAAAAACTCAAAATATTTTTATGAAAACCAAGCATAGTGGCACATGTCCATAATCCCAGCACTCTGGAGGCTGAGGCAGGAGAATGGATACAAGTACAAAGCCAGACAGAGTAAGACTTTGTCTCAAAATAGTAACAGACACTTATGAATTATAGCAAAGTAGTAGATTTGTAATAAAATTAATAGAAACTATCTAATCTGAAAACAGAAGACAAAAAAGACTGGATTAAAATGAGCAATACCAGAAATAAGAGGGATCGTCATATCAAGCAATATAACAGAGGGAGCTTAAGAAGAAAAGAGTGGACAGAAAAATTTATGTAGAAAAGTAAGAGCCAAAAGCTTCAGTGAAAAATAAGCTCAAGACTTGAAACATTCAACAAATCTCACATAGATTTTTTAAAAAACATAAACTGTTGAAAAACAAAAGTAAAGACACACTTGTGAAGGCCGCCAGAACATACACACACGCATAACATGCACTGCGTAGGGAAAGAATGCTCACCTTTTAAAGAATTATACATGTCTGTGCCTACTAATAAAGTTTCAAAATATATGAAAAAAATAACATACTTAAAAGGAGAGATAAATATACAATTATTACTAAAGATTCCTCGCAATAATGTATTAAACAAAAATTATAGCCATATCCAATTATTTTTCTACATCAGAGGGATAAGACAAACTTTTCCTGAAAAGGATCAAAGAGTAAACAATTTAGGCTCTGTGAGACACATACAATCTCTGTCACATACTTTTTCTTTTCTTTGAAACAAAAGATTTAAAGTAATTACAGTATTAGATTTTACCATGTATAATATCTATTAAGCCATACTGACATAAATAATTGAATAAATTATCTATGAAGCCATACTGATAGAAATAAGGAAGAGAAAGAGAATAGACAGCTTCTCCTTATAATAGAATCCCATTAGTAAATACAATAGAAAAGAGGGAGGCAGAGAATCATGTTTAAGTAAACACTACATATGACCAACAGTTACAAAGAAGATCCAGTGATGGACACATAATAAGCAAGAGTTTCAGGAAAACCAAGATGTGCCTATTATCTCCCCCAAGTTACTGATTAACTGCAAAAGGAAAGATAGTAACTTCACTATCTTGGAGATAGTGGAAAAACCTGCATGCACCAACTTAACCAAGCAATTAAGATAAACATCACCAACCAATAAGAACATCATGGGCTCTTTGATACCATACACTAAGAAAGACATTTTTGTGCTATTCTTGTCAAAAATTATATAAATTAATTTCATTTATGAGAAAATCAAATAGATCCAAGATGACACACATTCTACAAAATAACTGATCAGTACTCTTCAAAAAGGTTGAGATCATAAAACAAAGAAAAACAAAGACTCAGCTATATGCAACATGAGATCAGGGACACAATTCTAAAATAGAAAAAGAATATCAATGAAAATTGGGGCAAATTCCAATCAGATGTGTAGTTAATAATATTACGCCAATATTAATTTCCTGTTTATAATTATGTTCAGAGGGAGATGGCCCAAGTTTCTGTTTACCATTCTGTGGGGGCCTACGTGTTGCTGTGATGCTGAAAGACATGCTACTGGTATCATAGATACCATCAGGGTCACTCATGTTGGACAGGTTTCAGTTGCGCTTCCAGACTAAGACACAGTAGGGAGATGGACATAGCCAGCCCACTCCCAAAACAATTAGCCATTGAAAACATGCAGGTTTCTATTCTGGGCTTTTGCAGTAATTCTAAATAGGTCTCCCAAACTACATTCGTTCATCCATTCATCTGTCCTTCCTTCCTTTCTTTATTGGAAATTTTTAATGTACAACTTAATGTGTTTCACTCTGACATGTATTTCATTGTGACATTTCCATATATGTGTTTCATTGTATATTGCACAGATAACTTCCCCTTACCCTCTTGTGCCCCTCTGCCCCCTTTCCCCCCCACACCAATGGCCTCCCTTCTACTTGCATGTGTTTTTGTGGGAATATTTTTCTATACCTGTGCATCCCGATTATGATTTAAGTCTAAACGTTTTTCTACAGTGATCTATATTTTTACATTGTCAGAAGTATTACATGAATAATCTAGCCCATTTGCATTATTGCCATGCTTTGGTATTGCTGATATTATCATAATTATTTTCTGAACTATTAAAGTTGGGCTGTTTACTTTGAAGTCCGACCTCTCTCTCATTCCTCACTGCTCCTTGGCCATCCACTGCCTCCCATCTTCCTCATCATCCCTTCCTTTTGCTAGATCCCTCCCTCCTCCTTTCCATTCCTTAAATTGTCCCTTCTCTGCTAAGTTCACATGAGCTTTTTATTATGCTCCAATTTATGTGTAGGATTTTTTTCCTTCTTTTAAATTTGATTCAGCTCCTACATATGAGTGAGAACATATGGTATTTCTCTTTTTGGGCTTGTGTTCATTCACTTAAGATAATTTTCTCCAATTCCATCCATTTTGCTGTAAATGACATTATTTCTCTTTTTTATTGCTGAGTAATATTCATTATGTATATGTACCATAATTTTTTTTATCCATTTTCTGTTGATGGGCACTTTGGTTGATTCTTTATCCCTGATATTGTGAAAAGTGATGCATTGAACATGGAGATGCAGGTATCTCTGTGGTATGATGACTCATCTCTCTTTGGGCATATTCCCAATAGTGGTATAGCTGGGTCATCTGGCAGATATATTTTTAGTTTTCTAAGGTACCTTCATATTGATTCCGAAAGTGGTTGAACCAATTTACAACTCCACAAGCAGTGTAAGAGGGTTCCCTTTTCTCCACAGCCTTGCCAGCATTTGTTGTTATTTGTTTTGTAGATCTTGGTCATTCTTACTGGAGTAAGGTGAAATCTCAGTGTTGTTTTGATTTGCATTTCCCTAATGGCTACGGATATTCAGCATTATTTCATATGTTTCATGGCTTTACAAGCCTCTTCATTTGAGAACTGTCCATTTGTCTTTGGGTTATTTGTTTTCTTGGGTAATGCTTTCTTGAGTTCTTTACAAATTCTGGAAATTAGTCCTCTGATGTATAGGATGTGAAGATTTTTTCCCATTCACTGGGGATTTCCTGGACTCCATTGTTTCCTTTTCTGTACATTAGCTTTTTAATTTCATGTAATCCCACTTATCTATTCTTGTTGCGATTTCTTGAGCAATCGGAGTCCTATTAAGGAAATGCTTTCCTATACCTATACGTTGGAGTGCATTGCCTATCCTTTCTTCTATTAAGTTTAAAGTTTCTGGTTTTATGTTGAGGTCTTTTACCCATTTCAAGTTAACTCTTGTGCATATTGAGAGATGTGGGTCAGTTTTCATTTTTCTGCAAGCAGATGTCCATGTTTCCCAGCACCATTTGTTGAAAAGGCTATCCTTTCTCCAATTTACCTGCTTTGTTCCTTTGTTGAAAATCAGGTGTCTATAGATGCATTGATGTATCTCTGGGTCCTCTATTCTGTTCCACTGGTCTTCAGGCCTGTTTTTGTGCCAGTACCAAACTGTTTTTGCTACTACAGCCCCGCAGTATAGATTAAAGTCAGCGATTGAATTCCACATGTACTAGTTTTGCAGCTTAAGAGTGTTTTGGTTATACATAGTCTTTTGTGTTTCCACATGAATTTTTGGATCATTTTTTCTATTTCTGTAAAGTCTGTCATTGGGATTTTAATGGGGATTGCACTAAATCTGTAGATTGCTTTTGGTAAGATAGCCATTTTTACTTTATTGATTCTCCTGATCCAGGAGCAGGGAAGGTCTTTCCACTCTTTAGTATCCTCTGCAATTTCTTTCTTTAATGTTTTGAAATTTTCCTTATAGAGATCTGAAGGGTCTTTGATTAGACTGATTCCAAGGTATTTAATTTTCTGGTGGGCTATTGTGAAAGGGATTGTAGCTATAAATTCCTTCTCGTTCTCCTTGCAGTTGGTTAAAAGGAAGGCTACTGATTTTTGAGTGTTAATTTTGTATCCTGCCACTTTGCTAAAGGAGTTAATTAGGTCTAAAAGTTTTCTAGATGAGGTTTTGGGGTCCTTTAGGTAAAATACCATGTCATCTGCAAATAAGGATAATTTGACCTCTTCATTGCCTACCTGTATCCCTTTGATTTCTTTCTCTAGTCTGATTGCCCTGGTGAGGACTTCAATCACAATGCTAAATAGAATAGGAGGGAGAGGACATCCTTGTCTTATTCCAGATCTTAGAGGAAATGGTTTCAATTTGTCCCCATTTAATATAATGTTGGCTGTAGGTCTGTCATAGATGGCCTTTATGATGTTGAGATATTTTTCTATTATGCCTATCTTCTCCAGGGTTTTTATCATGAAAAGATGTTGCACATTGTCAAAAGTCTTCTCAACATTGATCAAGATGATCATGTGGTTTCTGTTTTCAAGTCTCTTGACATGTTGAATTACACTGATTGATTTTCATGTGTTGAACCAGCCTTGCATCTGTGAAATAAAGCCCACTTGCTCAAGATGTATGATCTTTTTTTTTGTGTTGCTGAATTTGGTTTGCCAGGATTTTGTTGAGAATTTTTGCATCAGTGCTAATCAGGGAAACTGGTCTATAGATTTCTTTCTTGATGTGTCCTTGCCTGGTTTAGGTATCAGTGTGATTGTGGTTTCATAGAATGAATTTTGTAAGTGCCCCTTACTTTTCTACTTTTTGAAATAGTTTGAGAATAGGTTATTAATTCTTCTTTGAAGGTTTGACAGAATTCTAATGTGACCCCGTCAGGGCCTGGGCTCTTCTTTGCTGGGAGGCTTTTCATTACCTTCTCTATTTCAGTGTATGTAATGGGTCTGTTTAGATTGCTTATGTCTTCTGGGCTTAATTTTGGTAAATCATATGTGTTAATGAATTTATCCATTTCTTCAGTGTTTTCATTTTTTGGATGGACTACAATTTCTCAAAGTATTCTCTGATGATTTTCTGGATTTCACTGGTTTCAGTGGTTATGATTCCTTTCTCATCTCTAATTTTTCCAATTTTGACCTTTTCTTTCTTTCTTTTGGTGAAACTGGCTACACAAGTGTCTATTTCACTAATCTTTTCAAAGAACCAGCTCTTAGTTTCATTAGTTCTTTGAATTGTCTTTTCAGTTCTAAATGGGATATCTCTGCTTTGATCTTGATAATTTCTGTCTGAGTACTCCTTTTTGGATTGGTTTGTTATTGGCTCTCTACCTCCCTGAGAAGTGTCATTATTTTATTTACTTGGGCCTTCCCTAACTTATTGATGAAGGCACTCACTGCTATGAACTTCCCTCTTAGAATTGTCTTTGCTATAGCCCATAAATTTTGGTAGGATGTGTTTTAATCCTCACTTGATTGCAGCTTTTTAATTTCCACTTTAATTTCTTCAATAATCCATTGGTCATTCAGTAGTGTATTGTTTAGTCTCCATGAATTTGCGAAATTTCTGAAATTTTTCTTGATTTTGAGTTCTAATTTTATTCCATTGTGATATGTTATCAGATCAGGTACAGGTGATTTCTACTTTTTTTATTTGTTGAGGCTATTTATGGACTGAAATAGGTCTGTCTTAGAAAAAGTTCCATGTGGTGCTGAGAGGAATGTGTATTCCTCATCAGATGGATGGAATATTCTGAAGAATCTGTAAATTCCAGTTGGTGTATGGTGCAACTTAAGTTTATCGTTTCTGTGCTGATCTTGGGGAACATGGAGTATTAAAATCTCCCATAATTACTGTGTCTGGTCCAATATGTTCCTTTATTTCCAATAAAGTTTGTTTTATGAAGCTAGGTGGCCCTGTATTTGGAGAATATATACTAAATAACGTTATGGGTTCCTGGTTGATTGTTCCTTTTAGTAATATGTAGTGTCCTCCTTTGTCTCTTCTAAATAGTTTGGGATCGAAGTCTAACCTGTCTGAAATTAGTATCACAACTCCCACTACCCCCCCACACATTTGATGTATTGTTTTCCAACCTTTAATTCTCAATCTTTTATAGTCTTTATGGGTTAGGTGAGTGTCTTGGATGCGACATATCAAGGGTTTAAGATTTTTGTTCCAACTGGCCAGCCTATGTCTCTTAATTGCTGAGTTAAGACTGCTTACACTGAGTGTAATTATTGAAAGGTACTTATTCTTATGCATTGATTCAGTACTTGTTACTACTTTTTGATTCATATATATCTTATTGCTGTCTTAATTTCCTCTCGTACTTATTGTTCATTACTTTGATCTTATATGTGGGGTTGTCTTACCTCCCTCATATGCAGTGTTCAATTGAGGATCCTCTGCAATGCTGGCCTGGTGGCTACGAATCATTTAAACAAGGCAATAATGTGAAATGTCTTGTATTCATCATCTATTTTGAAAGATAACTTCACTAGATAATGTAATCTTGGTTGGTAGTTATTCTTTTTCAAGATTGGATGTCTGTCCAAGCTTTCCTTTCCTGTAATGCTGTTGTTGACTAGTCTGCTATTATTCTGATGGATTTGCCTTTGTACGTGAGTTGGTGTTTCTCTCTGCAGCTTTCAGAATAGCTTCATTGAACTCTAAACTTAGCATTCCAATTTTAATGTGTCCTGGGGAGAATCTGTTTTGGTCTACTCTGAGGTTCTGAGTTATTCAATTCTATAGGTATCCAGCTCTTATCTTAGGTTTGGGAAGTTTTGAATTAATATTTCTTAGAATAAATTTCCTAATCTTCTCTTGGGCTGGGATTTAGCTCAGTTGGTAGAGTGCTGCTCTGCAGTCTCTGAGGTCCTGGGTTCGATTCCCAGCACCACAAAAATGGGGGAAGGTCATGGCAATCCACTCCCAAGGCAATCCTGAAACAGCCATGGAAAACCCTGTGAGGGTCACTATGAGCCAGATATGACTTGATGGCACCTAACAACAACAATCTTCTCATGTTTCTTCTTTTACATAGACTCTCTGAATTCTTAGGCTTTGTTTTCTCAATTTGTCAGAGACATCATGAAGATCTTGTTGACATTGTTTCATCATTCTATCTTGGCTTATGAGTAGCTAATATCTTGTACTTGTTCTGTTCCTAAAGGTTCTAATAAAATGCTGAGTTGGTTTAACTTTCCTTGCATCTCTAGGATCACTGTTTGGTTTGTCTGTTTTGTTTTGATTTTTTTAGTTTTTAAGATTTCTAGAGAACTTTTCCTTCAAATAAGATACCTTTTTATCCAGCAGTGGTGTTTTTCATGTCTCTTAACTTATTTGCCTTCAGCTATACCACTGTGGTGACTAATCCTGTCAGATCAGGGAAACTAAGCAGGGTCAGGCCTACTTAGTACTTGGACAGGAGACCACCTGGGAACACCAGGTATTTATAGGCTTGGGAGAAGGACCTAGCAACCCACTCCCAAAAAACCTTCAGCCACTGAAAACCCTATGAATAGCAGAGAAGCACTGACAATGGTGTTTCACCTGTTGTAAGTAGGGTTGGTATTAGTTGGACACTGACTTCATGGCACATAACAACTACTTAGCATATTTATAAGCAAGGTTCTGAATTCTCCTTCAGGTATCTCCAGATACCTGGTTTCCCTGATGTTATCTGTTGAGATGTTTTGGCCTATAGGATCTTCCCACCCAACACATCCTTTCATGTTTCATGTATTGTTCTGCTGAGACTTGCCCATTGTTTGGTCTGGGTGCTAGGTCCCACCCCCTCCATGGGTAAAGAGATCCCCCCATCCACTTCCCCCCAGCATTCCCTTGAGTTGGGGTAATGATGAATCATTGGCATTTCTCTCTCCTTTCCTGCCCCATGGTTTGCACCCTCAGTGTCCAGTGCCTAGCTTCTGAAAGAGATTTTCCCTATACACTCTTTCCTTGAAAGCGTGCAGGTCTGGGGGATGGGTTTCTGTGCAGCGTCTCTCCAGTGCAGATGATGGCAGGAAGTCCACACTGCTCTCTCAGGCTAGACAGATTTCAGGTGCACTTAGCAATGTTCCCTGTACAATGCACCAAAAGTGCTGCACTAGCAGGGTGGTGGCATCTTCCCTCCACTCATTCTGAGGCTTGTGCTCCGTTGCAGAGCTTATGTGCCACGGTCTTGCCTCAGAGAGCTCAGCCTAAAGGAAGGTGGCAGATGGCAAGTTGAGGTCTGATGCTACCATCTCTGATACCTCCTGATTCCAGGGCTCACTTACTCATCCCACACTGCAGTGGGAAGGCTGATGGCACCCCCCGTAGATCTGAGACCTGCGCTCCCACATGGAACTCACACTACACCACACTCCTATCAAAAACTGTGCAGCCAGGACTGTTTCACAGTGGGGAGATGGTGAACCATGTTGCTGTTGCCAACCATGCTTTCCATCCCTGAGAACTCACTCACCAGTCTTCTCTGTGAGAAGTGCTGCCTTGTCAGTAAGATGTTGGCAGGTTGCCAGGGCTGCACTCAGCAGGGGTTCCAAGCTCCCATGTGGAATTTTCCCTGCATTTGTATGTTCTCTGTGCTCTGCAGGAAGGATGATGAGGGATCATCCACAGCACTTTCTCAGGTGCATCTCTGGTTTAGACTCCCCCTGCAAACTTATCCTCCCATCTCTCTCCACAATCTGTGCAGCCTGCATCAAGCTGGAGGAATTATTGGTGGGTTTCTTGCTGGCCGAGTTTTGTGAAGGTAGTAATTTTCTCTACCTGCTGGAACAAAACTCCACGTTTCTGAAGGTATGTTCTCTCTGACCTGCTGTGCTGATTCCTTCTCCCTTTTTTAAAAAATTTTTCTGCAGTTGATGCTAGTTAACTAGCTCCGTATTTCTTTACCCCTCTCTCTTACCCCTCTCTCTTTTTACTGTACTTACCTGTTCAGTATGAATCTTAAACCATTATTTAAGTTCTCCTGTTTCTTCAAGTCTCAAGGAAAGTGTTATCTGTCTGCCATCTTCAACCCCCCCTTCAATTATTAATTTTTCATTTCCCTTAATGTTTCAACATTTAAATGTTGTATAAACTTTCCATTTCTAAAAATGGATAACTTAGTTTGGGGAATCAGAAAAAACAGCAAATCTGAAGTTTCTTCTGTTTGTACTCATATTGAAACAAAAGGAGTATTATGATGTTAGTTTATAAGACTGCTAAGTTATAATGTGAAGCAGAAAACCAGTAGTCTTCAGTATTAATTTCCTGCTAGTGACTTGCATTTTGCATAGAAGTTAGTGAGTATTCTCTGAATATCCATAAAGAGTATGAAAGGGTACCTATCCATAAATTCTTAATACAACAACATTTTGGTCAAAATATTTCTTAAAATAGACTCAGATGCATTAAAGTTGATTTTAACAAAATATCTAAAAAATATGAAGTATACATATGATAAAAAATAAAATGGGCTAGATGCAGTGGCTCACATCTGTAATCCCAGGGACTCAGCAGGCAGAGGCAGGAGGATGGTTCAAGGCCAGAGGCAATCTGTGTAACTTAGCAAGATCCTGTCTCAAGATAAAAAATACAAACGGGGCTGGGGTGCAGCTCAGTGGTAGATCACTTGCTAAGTATGTGCAAGGCCCTGGACTCAACCCCCTAATATCGCCAAAAAAAAAAAAAAAAAAAAAGAATAAAACACACTCCTACTAACAACCAGCTATTGAAATGATTCGCTATCCATACTCTAAGCTCTGCGTGCACTTCCCTAACCTAATCACATGAACTTTTACCTCTCCAAAATGTAATCACTATTTTCAATTCTGTGATTATATTCTTACTCTTCTGTAATTTACTCCTTGTATCAAATTAATAGTTATCTATTCTGTTGATAAATATTTGGAAAAAAGATTTTACAGATTAATTTTTCCTGATAACATTATTTTCAAAATGTTTAATAGTGGTGGGACATGGTCTCTGAATATACTCAGTCCAATTCAATGCACTGTATTAACTGTAAACCATGATGTAGACAATAAGTATTATTGTTATTAAACTAAGACAGAAGCCAGGCATGGTGGCACACACCTGTAATTCCAGCACTTGAGAGGATGAGGCAGGAGGATCTACATGATGTCAAGGCCAGTCTGGTCTACATAGTAAGTTCAAGGCCTGCCTAGGCTACACAGCAAAACCCCGTCTTAAAAAATGCCAATAATACTAATAATACACATATGGCACATTTATATTCAACAGGATTGCAAATCTATGATGCTTATTAGTTTCCTGTTGTTGTTTTGTGCCACTGAATTAAGTCTGACTCATAATGACCCTATGTACAACAGAATGAAACATTCCCCAACACTGTTTCATGCCCAGCACTATTGTCAGTACTTCTCTGCTATTCATAGGGTTTCCAATGGTGAGCTGTTTTAGGAGTGGATTAGCAGGTCCTTCTCCACCTAAACTACAGCACCCGGTATTCCCAGGCAGTCTCCCATTCAAGGACTAACCAGGCTAACCCTGCTTAGCTTCCAAGATCAGGCAGAATCGGATGCCAGGGTGCTATGGCTACAGATCTGTTTCCTATGTTTATGTTTTTGGCTTTCTTACAGTACTGAGTTGTTGAGCCCAGGGCCTCACACCTGCTATGCAAGTACTTTACCACTGAGCTGCACCCCCAGCTCCTCACTTTTTTAAATTTT
The DNA here is from genome assembly GCA_007922755.1 of Pedetes capensis. Classification (NCBI taxonomy): domain Eukaryota; kingdom Metazoa; phylum Chordata; class Mammalia; order Rodentia; family Pedetidae; genus Pedetes; species Pedetes capensis. The sequence goes on along the minus strand of VMDO01010286.1, from coordinate 50,740 downwards.
GAGACAAGGTCTCACTAAATTGCATAGGCTGCCTCTGGCCTTGAACTTGTATACCTCCTGCTTCAGCCTCCCAAGTAGTGGGATTACAGGTGTGCACCACAGTGCCTGGCTCTAGTGTTTTTTTAATGTTTAAAGATTAATAGTTTTGGTTGTTCTTGATATTTGTAAAAGATTCTGATTGGCCTTTTAAATCTTATAACAAATTTTGTTTTCAAAAATGGGTTTGAGACCATATAACGATTTATTATGCTCTCTGTAGTAGTTTACTCAGACTGTTGGTCCAGTACAAAAAGAAAAATAGGCAGCTTAAAACAAAAGCAAGCTCTCCTATTTCTTCAAGTCTCAAGGCAGGTGTTATCTGTCTGCCATCTTCAACTCCCCCCTTTTGAGACAGAAAATTTATACTGTCTCAAATTCTGGAGGCGACAAATCCGAAATCAAGGTACTGGCAAAATCATGCCTTCTCTGACAGTTCTACAGGAGAATCCTTCCTTCCTTCAGCTAGCTCATGATATTTGCAAGCTCTCCTTGGCATTTCTTGGCTTGAATGCTGCACCACTCCAGTCACCTGGCTATTTCTGCTCTGTGTGTACTCAGGAATTTTCCTTTTCACCCCATAACATGGCAAACCAAACCCTAAAAACCCTGGTGGCACAAGGTTTTGGTGCCTGGTGGCAAGAGGAACTACCTCAATTCCTGTTCTGCTCCCTTCATCTCAAAGATTTATTGATAGTCTTCTGTCTATATGCATGTATGTTTCTACATCTCTATTTCTCCTTTTTATAAGAACATCAGTTACACTGAATTAGGGACCACCCTAATAAACTCATTTTAACTTTATTTCCTATGTAAAGACCTTATTTCCAAATAAAGTCACATTCTGAAATATCAGAAGTTAGAATTTCAACATCTCTGGCAGGAGTGGAGGGGAACCAGATGAGACATGATTCAACATTTTCTCTCTGTAAATGCTCCATGATAACTTAGAACTGGGGTATTAAGAGTAAATAAAAACACCCTACAGCTGTATAGCATACTGTATATGTCTTGACTAAAGCTGCCCAATAAACCTTTCTGCAATGACAGAAATGTCATACATTTGTTCTATCCAATATGGTAGATATAAGTTACATGTGACTACTCAGCATATGTGATATGGCTAGAGCAAGTGAAAAATGAACTTTTAAATTTTATTTAACTCAATAATTTAGAATTTTTAATAACATGTGGCTAGTGATTGCCACTGTACCTTTTTTTTTTTTTTTTTTAAGACAAGGTCTCACTATATAGCCCAGGCTGTCCTAGAACTTACTATGTAGCTGAGGCTGCCCTCAACTCGTGCCTCAGTCTCCCAAGTGCTGGAATTATAAGCAGAAACCACCACACCCAGTCCACTGCAAATTTTTTACATGGGTTAACCAACTTTTAAAGAGGTGCTGTTCCAATACTCGAATCTATTTGTTGGAGTTCTTTAAACTGACTGTTTCCATGAGAAAATTCCTTTTATACAGTGATTAGGTTCCTCAACCAGCTCACAAAAATATATTTGGGTCATATACACAGTGGTTAAAAATTTAGGCTCTGAGGTCTGAATACAAGGTTGAAATACTGGATGTGCAATTTATTGCCTTTGTGACTTTCGAAAAACTATTTAACTTCTATGTATCAGTTTATGCATCTTTAAAATAAATGTAGTCAAAGAACTTATCTCATTGGATCTCATTGCTGCAAATATTAGTAAGTAATAGCATTTTGCAGAATGCTGGGTACATAATAAGCACTTATAAATACTATTTATTGCTGTTTTGTTATCATTTTAATGTCTTAGGATTATGTTATAAAAAATACTGCATATCTAAATTTCCAACTGCTAAGGTTATTTATTTAAAATTCCCACTTAAGATACAGGGGCTGGGGTTTAGCTCACTCGGCAGAGTGCCTCTCTGCAGTCTCTGAGGTTCTGAGTTCGATTCCCAGCATCGCAAAAAACAGAAGGATGTGGCAATCCACTCCCAATGCAACCCCAAAACAATCAGCCATTGAAAACCCTGTGAGGGTTGCTATGAGTCAGACATGACTTGACGGCACCTAACAACAACAACAACTTAAGGTACAAGTAACATATTGCTTCCTGTTATAACTCAGCAATGAGAAAATGTGCCCAACTCTCAGGCAGTGGAGTGCTGGGACCACCGTAAAACACCACACACCTAGAGGACTGGGACAGTACCAGATTGTAAGTCGACATAGGGCACATTCTAGAGACCTAAAAATGTCTAACTCTTGACTGGAATAGTGGATACACTGTTATTGTTAGGTGCTATGTAGTCAGGTCCAACTCATACAATAGAACAAACGCTACCCTCCATTGTGCCATGCCCAGAACTATTGTCAGTGCTTTTCTGTTATTCATAGGGTTTTCAATGGCTGACTGTTTTGGGAATGGGCTGCTGGGTCCATCTCCCAAGCCTACAGCACTGGTATTTCCAGGTGGTCTCCCATCTAAGTACAACCAGGCCTGACCCTTGCTTAGCTGCCGAGATCTGACAAGATCAGGTGTCCAGGTGGTATGGTTATAGACAGTGGTTACATAAGTATATACGTTTGTCAAAATTTATAAAAGTTCAACATCTCACATATTACATAAATTTTACCTTAAAAATGTACAAAATTAAATAGTCCATCATTCAAGTATACTGAGTGCTATTTACAAAGGCAAGAAAGACTGCTAATAGATTTTAAGTGAGTCTCAAAAAAAGATTTTCTGGTTAATTGTTGACAATCCGTGAGGTATCGCTTTCAAGGCAGATACAGGGCACTCTTATCAGCACTATATAGTTTCTTCTACTAATACTTCACCAATAATGATGAATAACTTTGTACTTCAAACATTCCTCAATTTCCAAAGTGATATTTTCCTAAAGTGTAACAGACAATGATAACTATGACTGATTTCTCCACCTGAACACCAATGCTCTTTGCATTATACTGGAATGATCAACTTCACATACAGGAAAGAAAATGGCCAATAACTTTGGCTATTTTTTTCCTCTCCTGTGAAATGACTAATATTTGAGAAACAAATGATTCTTATTTTTAAGCTCGTAAAATCAGGCTGTTTTCTCTCCCATCACATTACAGTTCTCTATCTTATGAAGTACTATTTCTATCAACAAGTACTCTTGAATGTAAACTTTTAAACATATATATATATATATATATATATATATATATATATATATATATATATATTTATTTATATTCACTATAGCCATACCACTGTGGCGGTCCAATCCCGTCAGATCTTGGAAGCTAAGCAGGGTCAGGCCTGGTTAGTACTTGGTTGGGAGACCACCTGGGAACACCAGGGGCCATAGGCTTGGGAGAAGGACCCAGCAACCCACTCCCAAAAAACAATCAGCCATTGAAAACCCTATGAATAACAGAGAAGCACTGACAATAATGTTCTGCCTATTATACGTAGGGTCACTATGAGTCAGACACCAATTGGACAGCACCTAACAACAACATCAAATATAAAGTATTCATGTTGTTGTTGTTGTTGTTAGGTGCCGTCAAGTCGGCATCCGACTCATAGCGACCCTCATAGGGTTTTCAATGGCAGACTGTTTCGGGATTGACTTGGGAGTGGATTGCCAGGTCCTTCTCCCATTTTTGCGGTGCTGGGAATTGAACTCGGGACCTCAGAGACTGCAGCACAGTGCTCTACCAACTGAGCTAAATCCCAGCCCAGTAAAGTATTCATATGAGATGTTTAATCAAACCTGTATCCATAACTTAACAGTTTACAAAAGGTATTAAAATACAGGAAAAAAGTTAACCATTAGCTAAATGTAGAGTGCGGGATGGTCTGGACACAAAGTGGCCTTATCAACTAAAAATTGAATAAATTAGGAGTCACAGCACATGTCTGTAACTACAGCTACTCAAGAAGCTGAGCCAGAAGGATAGCAAGTTTGAGGGCAGGGGTCACCTGCAGAATTTAGGGAGACAAAGAAAGAAAGAGAAGCAGGGGAGGAAGGAAGAGAGGGAGGAAGAGAGAAAGAATGGGAGACAGAAAAGGGAAAGAAGGAAGTAAAGAAGGAAGGCGAAGGAAAAGGAAAAGTAAAGGTAAGGAAAGGAGGAGGAAGGGAGGGAGGGAGGGAGGGCGAGAGGGAAGGAGGGAGGGAGGGAAGGAGGGAAGGTAGGAAGGAAGGAAGGAAGAAGGAAATTAATGAATTAACATGGGGCTGGAGGTACAGCTCAATGGCAGAGCACTTGCCTAGTACATGCAAGGCCCTAGGTTCAACCCCATAATACTGGGGGCGGGGGGGCAGGGAGAGCAAGGCACCATGGCTCAGCTACTTGGGAGGCAGAGGCAGAAGATTTGCAAGCTCTGGCCCGGGGGAAGCCTGTGTAACTTAGTGAGAAATATCAAAATAAAAAATAAAAAAGGGGGCTGGGAAGGAAGGTGCAATTCAGTGGTAGAGCACTTTGCCTAGCATGTGTTTGGGCCTAGGCTCAAGATCCCAGCACTGGGCAGAGGGCTGGGGAAAGAGTAAATTTATGCAACTGAAAGTGAAGAGAGGGAGGAAAGACTACTATTCTAGATTAAGAGTTTAAAGAAATGTTAACAACCCAACTGCCTGCATGAACACTGAGTAGATCTTTGTTTTAAAAAGAGAAAATGACTACACAAATAATCTGAGGATTATCTTGAGAGCTTTTAAATTCAACTACTTGTTAGCTGGGTGCCATAGCACACACCAGTAATTCCAGCAACTCAGGAAGCAGAGGCAGGAGGACAGTGAACTCAAGGACAGAGGCACCCTACATAACTTAGCAAGATCCTGTCTCAAAATAAAAAAATTTTTAAAATCGGGAGGTGTAGTTCAGTGGTAAAGTGTCATGGGTTCAACCCCTACACAGGGAAAAAAAACGCCCTGCATATTAGTATATATTAGGGAATTATGAGCTTTCTTAACTATATAATATATATCTCTATATTAAATATCTATAATATATATCTATATTATAGATATATAGTAACATAATTTTTGGAAGACACACACACCGATGCAGTATTTAGGTACTAGTGAAATGTCCTAATGTCAGCAACTTCTAAATAGTTCCAGAAATATACATACATAGGCATTTATTCATATACACACAAACAAATACTAAGGCAAAATATTGACAATTGTTTTGGATTTAGGTATGAGTCGAATGCGACTCAACAGCACCTAACAACAAAGACAACATCATCTTAGCTGTTCTGTATGCTTTAAATTTTGTATGAAATTTTATAGGAAAATAATGGTGACAGGTTATATTTTATTAAGCAATACTTAGAATATAATAAAATCTGACAAATCTATATTGGTTTCTCTAGAGAAATATTTCTGTTAAGTCCTATGTATGTACACAATTGGACATAATTGGAGGCAATTTCTGTAATTTATCTCAATTTCCTAGTTTATAGTTAAAATGTTAACTGTGAGTCAGTCAGTCAGTATTGTCAATATGGTAGGCCTCCAAGTGAAAAACTGACAGTTTTCCCACTTAAGGTGGGCTGATTAAAATGGGACAAAGGTGGGGAAAAAGAAAAAAGAAAAATAACCACCACATTCCGTGGCATTATTAGTAAAAATAGCAAAAAAATAAGCAGGGAAAGCTGACAGTACTGCTAGTAACAGGCTGCAGATCTGCTTTGGACAAGCAGCACACCCAAAGTCTAGCCAGAGACTTCACAAGGAGATCTTGAAAATCAAAGGGCTGGAGGCAACAAATAAACTATCCACATATCCTTGCCCCATTGGAGGGTAACACATATGAACAAGAAAGATCTGACATGGAGACTGTTTAAAATCAAAGGAAGGATAAATTCCGTATGTACCACTGAGGATGTGCACAATGTAGTCAAAGAAGGTCCCAACAGGAAGTTAAAGCAAAGGCAGACATAAAAACGTCTTGAACTTTGTATTTACTCCCAGTCCATATACAGATTGATCAACAGAGAATGAGAGTGTTACTGGCTCAAGATGCTTGAACACAATCTGCCTGATCACTAACAAATGAGGACATACATTCTGCAAATCAAGTCCAGGAAATTTACTAAAAACAATTAAAGCCAAACAAAAAAATCAGCAATGACTCTTAGAGGGTGGATATAGAACCTAGAATTGCTTCAATAAATAATCTAAAATGCTCAGTTATCAACAAAAAACTGACATATACAGAAGAATGGTAAAGTATAACCCAAACTCAAGAAGAAAAGATACTGTTTCAGAGTGGGCCTAGAGGCACAGACAAAAATTCAAAAGTTACAATAACTACGTTAAATAAATAAATTAAAGTATGTTTAAAGAACCAAAGGAAAATATGATAATGCTTTAACAAGTAGGGAACCACTATACAGAATTAAAAGCTTTTAAAAAAAAATTTCTAGAAATTCAATTTTAAAAGCATAACAAATGAAATAAAAACTTTATTAGGTAGCCTAAACAGCAGATTTCATTGTTCACTGCAGTACTTGGGTGTTGAATCCAGCACCTACCACATATTCTGCAAGTGCTCTACTCCTGGGCTGTACCCCCAGCACACTTTAAAAATTTTTTTATTTTGAGTCAGGGTCTTGCTTATGCAGGCTGCCTCTGGCCTCAAACTTGTGATCCTCCTGCCTCAGCCTCCTGAGTTGATGGGATTACAGGTATGTACCACTGCGTCCACAGTATGACCTTGAGTATATCCCACGTGAGTTCAGAGACCACCTCAAAAATAGGCTTAATGCATTAGACACAAATGACAGGAGACCAGAAGAGTTGTGGCATGACATAAAAGATATCATTCAAGAAGGAAGCAAAAAGTTCTTAAAAAGACAAGAAAAAAAGAAAAGACCAAATTACATGTCAAAAGAGACACTGGACCTTGCCCTCAAACGTCCAGCAGCTAAAGCAAAAGGAAGACATGAGGAAGTTAAGGAACTAAACAGAAGATTTCAGAAGGCAGCTCGAGAAGACAAAAACAAATATTATAATAACATATGCAAGGAGCTGGAGGCAGAAAACCAAAAGGGAAGAATGCACTCTGTGTTTCTCAAGCTTAAGGAAGTGAAGAAAAAATTCAAGCCTCGAGTGGCAGTAGTGAAAGATTCTACAGGGAAAATATTAAATGATGCAGGAAACATCAAAAGAAGATGGGAAGAACACACAGAGTCATTATACAAGAAAGAATTGGTAGATGACCAACCAGTCCAAGAGGTTGCATATGAAGAGGAACCAATGGTGTTGAAGGATGAAGTGGAAGCTGCCTTGAAAGAACTGGCAAAACACAAAGCTCCAGGAATTGATGGGATACCAATAGAGATGTTTCAACAAACAGATGCAGCACTGGAGGTGTTAACATGTTTATGCCAACAGATTTAGAAAACAGCTACTTGGCCAACTGACTGGAAGAGATCCATATGTGTACCTATTCCCAAAAAAGGGGATCCAACGGAATGTGCAAACTATCGGACAATATCATTAATATCACACACCAGCAAAATTCTACTAAAGATCATTCAGAAGCGACTGCAGCAATACATAGACAGGGAATTACCGGAAAATCAAGTGGGATTCAGAAGAGGGCGGGGAACCAGGGACATCATTGCTGATGTCAGGTGGATATTAGCTGAAAGCAGAGAATATCAGAAAGACGTCTATGTTTTATTGACTACGCAAAGGCAGTTGATTGTGTGGATCATAACAAATTATGGATAACACTTCGGAAAATGGGAATACCAGAACACCTAATTGTGCTCATGAGAAATCTGTACATGAACCAGGAGGCAGTTGTTCGAATAGAACAAGGAAACTCTGAGTGGTTTAAAGTTGAGAAAGGTGTGCGTCAGGGCTGTATGTTTTCACCCTATCTCTTCAATTTATACGCTGAGCAAATAATCCGAGAAGCTGGACTTTATGAGGAAGAACGTGGCATCAAGATTGGAGGAAGACCCATTAACAACCTGCGTTATGCAGATGACACCACTCTGCTTGCTGAAAGTGAAGAGGATTTAAAACATTTACTGATGAAGATCACAGATCATAGCCTTCAATATGGGTTACAACTAAACATCAACAAAACAAAAATCCTTACGAGTGGGTCAGCACGCAACTTCACAATAAATGGAGTAAAGATTGAGGTTGTCCAAGATTTTGCTTTGCTTGGCTCTATAATCAACACCCGTGGAAGCTGCAGTCAAGAAATCAAAAGATGCATTTCGCTAGGAAAAGCTGTGGCAAAAGATCTCTTTAGAGTATTGAAAAGCAAAGATGTCACATTGAAGACGAAGGTGCATCTGACTCATGCCATGGTATTTTCAGTGGCATCATATGGTTGTGAAAGCTGGACGTTGAACAAGAGAGACAGAAAAAGAATTGATGCTTTTGAATTGTGGTGCTGGAGATGTCTATTGAATATACCATGGACTGCCAAAAGAACCAACAAATCTGTCCTAGAAGAAGTACAACCAGAGTGCTCCTTTGGAAGCAAGAATGGCCAGACTGTGTCTTACATATTTGGGACATGTAGTCCGGAGAGATCAATGCCTGGAGAAGGACATCATGTTTGGGAGAGTGGCAGGTCAACGCAAAGGAGGAAAACCCTCCACCAGTTGGATTGACACAGTGCCTGCAACAACGGGCTTAAACATAAATAAGATCGTTTGCCCGGCACAGCTTTGAATACCAGATTTGAGTTAGCCAAAGAATCAAGAAATTTAAAAAACAGTTTATTAAAATGATTCTGTTTAAAGAACAGGGTTGGGGGCAGCTAAAGTGAAGAGTCTCAGAGATGTGTGGAACATTAAGTGATCCAACATATATATAATGGAGTTTTAGAAGAGGAAACAATACAAAATATTTGAAGAAGAGGTGAATAGGAGCAAAATACATGATATACATGTATTAAAGTGTCATAATAAAACTCATTATTTTGTAGGCTAATTTAAAAAAACTTTTTAACGAAATAGTGCTGAAAATACGGCAAACTGATGAAAGGCATTTAAGCCATAGATCCAGATGCTCAGCAAAACCCAAGTCAGATAAAAAACTATATTCAGGGTTGGGATGTATAGCTCAGTTGTAGAATACTTAAAGTATATGTATGGCCTTGGATCCAATTACCACCACTGCAAAAACAAACAAAAAGGTAAAGACACACACACGTGTACACTCACACACAAAATTCAAACTGCTGAAAGCAAACACAAGAAAATGTAGAAAACAGCAAAAGTAAAATGATTAATTATATACAGAAGAGCATAAATATGATTAATGGTTGTCTTCTCATCAGAAATAATGGAAGTGAGAATGGCAGGGGAAGATATATTTAAAGTGCTGAAACAGAAAAACTGTCAACCATGAATTAGAGTAAAACTACCTTTCAAAACTATAGTGAAGGGGAAGATATGCAAAGATAAACAGAGAACAAGAAAACTCATTGTTTAGCAAACCTGCCTTCCAAAGGATATCATGCTAGAGAAATTCCTCTGAAGAAAAGGAAATGGCATCAAATAGTGAACAGAAAACAGTTAACAAAACAGGCCTGAAACGGTTATTGTGAGAAAGTCCTGTTTGCAAGTTTGGTCCTTGGCTGGCATCTGGGAACTTCCATTTTGGAGGAGTTCCCACCATTCCCTAACTGGAAAGAGGGACTAACTATGCTGCAGCTGTTTGCAAACTATATACTAAATCATTTTAAGTTCTGCTAGCAAACCTAGATGCAGAGAGTGGTTTGGGGGACTACTGACACAGTAACTCAAATCCAAAGGAATAAACACACAACACAAGAAGTAGTAAAAATGTGGATAAATAGAAAAGTCTAAATAAAGATTTTTATCTTTTTTTCCTCCTAATTTCTGTAAAAGATAACTACAGTTTACAAAATAAGAGCATAAAAAGCCACCATATGCTGCACATTTGGGCTTATAACATATACAACAATACTTCAAAGAGGAGGGCTGGAGGATAGAACAGACAAAAGATCAATAAGGAAATAGAGACCTTGAACAACACTATGGACCAATTGGACCTAATAAACATACACAGATTTCTGCACTCAACAACACATTTTTGTGAATGCACTGGAAGATTCTCCAGGATACAATGCTAGGCCATAAAACAAATCTTAAGAAATTTAAAAATATTTAAATCATATCAAGTATCTTTTTCAATCACAGGGGAATAAAACTAGAATTTAATAACAGAAAACTAGAAAATGTTTTTTAAAACAGGAAACATACACAGTATATTCTTTAAGTAACCAACAGGCCAAAGAATAAATCACAAAGGAATATTACAAAGTATCTTACAGTAAATGAAAATTTAAAAACATGCCAAAACTAAAGAATAAAACAAAAGCAGCACAAAGAGGAAAGTTTATAGCTATAACTACATACATTTAAAAAAAAGTAAAAAGAAAAATCTCAAACAACCTTTCTTTACATTTTATAGAAATAGTAAAAGAACAAAATTCAAAACTAGAGAAAGGAAAGAAGTGGTAGAGAGAGAAACAAAATGAGAATAAAGAAAAGAGAAGGTGGTGTATGCGAAACCAAGTGCTGGTTTTTCAAATGATCAACAAAATCAAGCCTTTAGCTAGACTGACTAAGGGAAAAAAATAAGACTCAACTAAACTCAGAAAGATAGGACACTACTAACAACTTTACAGAAATAAAAAGTACCATGAGAGAGTACTATGAGCAACAATATGCTAACATATTGGATAACACAGATGAAATGAACAAATTCCTAGAAAAACATAACCTACTAAGACTGAGTCATGATGGAATAGAAAATCTGAATGAATCCATAACTAGTAAGGAGATAGACTCCATAGTGAAAATGTTCCCAATAAACAAAAGCCCAAGACCAACTGCTGTTACTGGTGAATTCCACCAAACTTTTCAAAATGAATAACACTAATACTCCTGAAATTCTTCCCAAAAACTGAAGAGGAAGGAACAGTTCCTAAACTACTTTGAGGCCAGCATTACCTTGATATCAAAGCCAGATAAAAACACTATGAGAAAACTAGACAAATATCATTGATGAATGTTGATGGGAAAATCTGCAAAAAGATGCTAACAAACCAAATTCAACCACATATTAAAAGGCTCAAATTAGTCAGGCGCACTGGCACAAGCCTATAATCCCAGCTACTTGTGAAGCTGAGGCAGGAGGACCCCAGTTTAATGCCAAAGGCAGGCTGCACAACTCAGTGAGAGCCAATCTCAAAATAACAATAAATAAAAAAGGGGTCAGGGGCATGGCTCAGTGGTAGAGCCCTTGCCTTGCATGTACAAGGCCCTGGGTTCATCACCTCAGTAAAACAAAAAACAAACCCAAAACAAACAAACAAACAAAAACACCAGCAGAAAGCATCACCAATAGACAAGATCAAGTAAAAGAAATATTATCAGTAATGGAAGACAAGGTCAAGAAAATACTACATTTAGACCTCAATAAAGAAAGTAAACAAAATGACCACAACTTTCAGAAATTCTGGGACATGATCAAGAGACCAAACCAAAGAAGAATCTATTGAGTAGAAGCAGCTGTAGCAGCTGAGATAAAAACCAAAGGCACAGAAAACCTATTCAATGAAAATATATCAGAAAATTTCCCAAATCTAGGAAAAGAAATGGACATTCAAGCATAAGAGGCATTTATAACCCCAAATAGATATGACAAGAACCTTTCCATAGCAGATTATAGTTAAAATGCCAAGACTACAGAATAAAGAAACAACATTAAAAGCTGTGAGGAAAAATATGCCCACTACTATAAAATGCAATCCCATCAGAAAAACATAAGACCTTTCTGGAACAATCCTAAAAGCCAGAAAAGCATGGAATAATATATTATAAACGCTAAAAGTAAATGGTTGCCAACCAAAACTACAATAACCAACCAAGTTATCTTTTTAAATCAGTGGAGAAATAAAGACCTTCTAAGATAAGTATAAACTAAAGCAATTCATGATCACCAAGACTGCACTGCAGAAGATACGGGGAAAAAAAAAATACACAGAAGAAGACAACTAGAGAGCACAGGAAAGAATTTCATGAAAGAAATAAATGGACAAATGAGAACTAGTAAGGAATCATGTCCAACTCAGTAAACCAGCAAACCCCTAATATGAATAGGGTAGAAAGAAAAGAACAAACAATATTCAAACCAACCAGGAAAACAACCAACAAAATTATAGGAATATACAAACCTCTCTCAATAATAGCCATAAACATAAATGGTCTAACTCACCAACTAAAAGATGCTAAAAGATGCAGAGTATCTGACTGAATTAAAAAACAAGATCCAATTTTTTTTTGTCTGAAAGAAACATACTTCACTGACAAATACATACAAATTGAAAGTGAAAGGATGGAAAACAATATACCAAGAAAGTGGAAGCTGAAAACAAGCAGGAGTAGCTATATGTATATCTGACAAAGTAGACTTTGAGCCAAAATTAGTCAGAAGAGCTAAAGATCACTATATATTAGTAAAAGAAACAATCCCTCTTATATCCCTTATATCAAGAAGATATAAGAATTGTAAACATATATGCACCAAACGTTGGTGCATATATAGACAAACACTACTAGACGTAAACAGGTCCAGATACAATAATGTTGTTGTTAGGTACCGTTGAGTTTGTATCTGACTCATGGTGACCCTGCATACAACAGGCGAAACACTATTGTTAGTGCTTCTCTGCATAGTGCTTCTCTGTTCATAGGGTTTTCAGTGGTGGATTGATTTTTGGGAGTCTCCCAAGCCTACAGCACCTGGTGTTCCTAGGCTGTCTCCCATCCAAGTACTAACCAGGCCCAATCCTGCTTAGCTTCCAAGATCTGATGGGATCAGACGCCACAGGACTGCGGCTGCAAGCAGATGCAATAACAGTGGGTGGCTATTATCAATACCCCATTCTCATCAACAGATAGAACATCCAGACAAAAAAAGTCGACAAAGAAACTGCAGAGTATATCTGTAACATAGATCTGTTAGACACCTATACAATATTCACTTCAGCAGCTGTAGAATACACATTCTTCTAAGAAGCCCATGACACTTTCTCTAAAATAGGTCACATTTTAGGCAATAAGGCAAGTCTTAATAAACACAAAAAGAATAAAATAATTTATTGTGTCTTATCATAATGGACTAAAACTAGAAATCATTAGCAAGACAAACTACAGAAACTATACAAATACATAGATATTGAATGACATACTATTGAATGATCAGTGGGTACTTAAGAAATTAGGCAGGAAACTTAAAAATTCCTAGAATCAAATGAAAATGAAAACACAACTTGTAAGAATCTTTGGGATACAGCAAAGAGGGAAGTTTACAGCTATGAATGACTAAATTAAAAAAATCAAAAAGAAATAAATCAAGATGTTCTTTAAGATCCCAAAAAGTCCAAGCCAAACCCAGAATCAGGAGATGGAAATAAATAATAAAGATCAGGGCAAAAATTAATGAAATAGAGACTAAAAGAACAATACAAAGAATCAATGAAACAAAGAGTTGGTTCTTTGAAAAGATTAACAAACTGGGTGCAGTGGCGCACACCTATAATCCCAGCATCTTGGGAGGCAGAGGCAAGAGAATTGCAAGTTTCAGGCCAGAGGCAGCCTGTGTAATTTAGTGAGACCCTGACTCAAAATTAAAAATTAAAAATGGGCTGGAGGTGCAGCCCAGTGGTAGAGCACTTGCAAAGTATATGCAAGGCAGTGGGTTCAGCCTCCAAATGTGGAAGGAAGGAGGGAGGGAAGGAGGAAGGAAAGAAAGAAGGAAGGAAGGAAGGAAGGAAGGAAGGAAGGAAGGAAGGTCGGTCGGTCAACACTTAGATAAACTAATCAAAGAGACAGAAGAGCCAAATTAATAAAATTAGAGATGAAAATGGGGACATTACAATAGACACGAACGAATTCTAGAGGATCACTAGAAAATACTTTGAAAACCTAATATTCAGAAAAACTGGAAAATCTAGAAGAAACGGATAAATTCCTAGGAACATATGACTTACCAAAGTTAAATCAAAAGGATAAAAACACCTCAAATAGATTGACAATGAGCAATGAGAGTGAAGCAGTAGTAGTATCTCAACAAAGAAAAGCCTAAGATTGGACAGATTCACTGCCAAATTCTGTAAGACCTTTAAAGAAGAATTAACATCAATCAATACTTCTCCAGCTATTCCATAAAATAGAAATGGAAGAAACACTACTGAACTTATTCTACAAAGCCAGTATTATCCAGATACCAAAATGGATAAGGACACAGAAAAAACAGAAAACCACAGACCAATTTCCCTGATGAATATGGATGCAAAAATTCTTAATAAAATACTTACAAACCAAAGTCTACAATATATTAAAAAGACACAGTGACCAAGGTGGTTTACAATGACCAAGGTGGTTTCATTCCAGGAATGTAAGGAAGGTTCAACACACACAAATCAGTAAATGTAACAGCGCATAAAGAGATTCAGGGACAGAAATCACTGACCACATCACTAGATGCACAAAAGGCCTTTAACAAAGTTTATCATTCCTTCATGATAAAAGTTCTAAAGAAACTAGGAATAGAAGGAACATACTTCAACATAATAAAGGCCATATGCATCAAATCTATAGCTAACATTATACTACCTAGGAAAAACTGAAAGGATTTCTTCAGTCAGGAACGAGACAAGGGTGTCCTTTCTATTCAGTCTTATTCAATATAATGCCTGAAGTCTTAGCAAGAGCCATCAGGCAAGAAAGAAGAAAATTAAGAAAAGAAAGAGAGAAGAAAGAAAAAAGAAAAGAGAAAGAAAAGGCATACAAATAGAAAAGGTGTTAAGTCAAATCATCCCTATTTGCAGACAATATGATCCTATAATGATAAGGCTCCATCAAAACACTCTTAGATCTGATAAACATTTTCAGTAAAAGTTGTTGTTGTGTGCCGTCAAGTAAGTCATGTCCAACTCATATTAATCCTCACAGGCTTTTCAGTGGCTGACTGTTTAAGACTATCTCAGGAGTGGATTGCCACATCCTTCTCCCATTTTTGTGGTGCTAGGAATTAAACCTGGGACGTCAAGAGACTACAGAGCAAAATCATCAGACAAAAATTAGTAGCTTTTTTGTACACCAATAATGAACATGCTGAGAAAAATCAGGAAAACAATCTCATCCACAATAGCCTCCATAAATACACACATACATACCTAAGAATAAACCTAACCAAGGAAGTGAAAGTCCTCTACAATGAAAAGTTTAAAATGCTGAAATAAATTGAAAAAGATACTAGAAGATAGAATTGCCTCCAAGGCTCATGGATTGGTAGAACTAATATTGTGAAAATGACTATATTACCAAAATCAGTCTAAAGATTCAATGCAATCCCCATCAAAATCCAAATGACATTATTCATATAAATTTTTTAAAATCCTAACATTCATATGGAAGGAAAAAAAGACCCTAAATGGCCAAAGCAATCCTTAGCAGAAAGAACCATGCTAGCAGTACCACATTTGATTTCAAATTTTACTAAAGCACCATAGTAACAAAAACAGCATGATACTGGCTCAAAATAGACACATAAAACAAAGGAATAGAACAGATGACCCAGAAATAAACTCATGCACATACAACCACCTGATTTTTGATGAAGGTGTCAAAAACACATATTGAAAAAATGACAACCTCTTCAATAATGGTGATGGGGAAACTGGATATCCATATGTAAAAGAATGAAACTAGATTCCTATCTTTCATCTTGTACAAAAATCAATTCAAAATGGATTGCAGACCTTACATAAAGGCCTGAAATTTTGAAACTGCTAGAGAAAAACAGAGAAAACATTTAAAGGTAGAGATAGGTCAGGACTTTCTGAAAAGAACTCCAATAGCTCAGGAAATAATACTAAGAATTGATAGCTGGGATTGCAAGAAAGTAAAATGTTTCTATACAGCAAAGGAAACTACAGAATAAAGAGACACCATACTGAGTGTGAGAAAATCTCTGCCCACTATACATCTAGCCGGGGATTAATACCTACAATACAGAGAGAATTCAAAAAATTAAACATCAAAAAAAATCACCTAATCAACAAACGGACACATGAAATGAAGAGACAATTCTCAAAAGTAGCAGTACAAATGGTCAATAAATATGAAAAGTGTTCAATATCATTACCCATCAGGAAAATGGAAATCAAAACTTCATTAAGATTCCATCTCACCCCAGTCAGAATGGCTATCCCTGAGAAAATAATGAACCCTGGCAAGGATGCAGCTGAAAAAGGAACACTTATATCCTGCACGTGGGAATGTAAATTAGTGCAGCCACTATGGAAATCAATATGGAGGTTCCTCAAAAAACTAAAAATAGAATTACCATATGACAGAGTTACACCACTCCTGGGTATGTATCTGTAGGAATCTAAGTCAGCATACCACAAAGATATCTGCACATCCATGTTTATTGTGGGACCATTCACAATATCCAAGATATGGAATCATCCTAGATGTCCATCAACAGATGAATGGATAAAGAAAATGTGGTACATGTAAACAATGGAGTTTTATTCAGTCATAAAGAACAAAATTATGTTATTTACAGGAAAATGAATGGAACTGGAGATCATGTTAACTGAAGTAAGCCAGACTCATGAGGACAAATATCACATATTTTTTCTCATATGCAAAATCTACATTTAAATATTTATATATATGTACACACAGAAGACTTGAAAGTAGAAGGGGGACTATTTAGGGGGAAGACAGGGGAGGAGGGAGCAAGAGAAGGTAATGGGGAAAATATGTAAGACAAATATCTCATGTTTTTTCTCATATATGGATTCTAGTTTGTAAAAATACATACATGCACAAATCAATAGATATGTAGAAGGATTATTTGGGGTGAGGAAGGGGACCAGCAGGAGAGGGGACAAGAGAAGATAATGGGAGGGGTGAATAGAAACAAAGTACAATGACTCATTTGTATGAAAATGTCATAATTAAACCTGTCATTTTGTATGCTAACTAAAAAGTTTTATTAAAAAATTTTTTTAAAGTTAGACAAATAAGTAAAAAGGGAGAAGGCAAAGGATTTTAATATATTTTTCACCAAATAAAGTATATAAATTATTAATAAGCATATGAAAACATGCTACACATTATTAGTCATTAGGAAAACACAAATTAAAGCCACAAAGAAGACAACATTACAAATCTACTAAAACAAGCATGTTTAAATAGAAACCCTCATACATTGCTAGAGAGAATGTAAAATGCTATAGCCACTTTGGACCAAATTTGACACTTTCCTAAAATTTTAAACATAACTTTACCAAAGGAATTCTACTCTTAGGTGTCCCACTAGAAAAAATGATAGCATATATCTACACAAAGGGATGTTGTTTGTTTGTTTGTTGTTAGGTGACATTGAGTTGGGTTCTACTCTTCGTAACCCTCATAAGGTTTTCAATGTCTGACTGTTTCAGGAGTAGACTGCCATACCCTGCTCCCATTTTGGGGGTGCTGGGAATCAAACCAAGGTCCTCAGAAAGTGCAGAGCAGCACTCTACCAACTAAACTAAACCCAGCTCAATAGGCAACAACAAATGTTTATAGCAGCATTATTCAAAATGACCCAAAAGTAAAAATCCAAATACCCATAAACTAGTGAATGAACTTTTAAAATGCAACGCATCCATACAATGGGATAATATTCAGCAGTATAAAGGAGTACTACAACCTGCACATGCCTCAAAAGCATGCTAAGTAAAAGCTGGGCATAAAGCACCACATGTTATGTGATTCCACTGGGATGAAATTTCCAGAAAAATCAAATCTGAAGGGACATAAAGAAAGCCACTGCTTTCCTGAGGCTGGAGTTGGAGCAGAAGATTATAAATAGGTATAATCTTTGGGGGTTGACATAAATGTTCTAAAACTAGATGGTAGTGATGGTTGCACAACTGTATAAATTTACTAAAAATCATTGTACACTTACAGATATATTTTTGTATATCTCAAAAAGCTGTTAAAAAATTAAACCACAGCAAATTCTGTGTATCCATAATATCCAGATTTTCTTATGTAAATTTATGTATGATTTATCATTAAAATACAGCAAATCACTTGGGGAGGCAAACCATAACTCAAAGTAAAGCAAGTATAATAAAAGATAGGTAAGAAACTTCCATGATTCCAACCAATTAAAGCCTCCTGGTCAGGAAGAAATCTAAACAGCTGGGCGTGGTGGCACATGCCTATAATCCGGCCGGCTCAAGAGGCAAGGGCAGGAGGATCTCAAGTTTGAGACCAGAGGCAGTCTGCATAATTTAGTGAGACCCTGCCTCAAAAACAAAAAAGTAAAAAAATGGGCTGAGGGTGCAGCTCAGTGGTCCAGCACTTGCAAAGCATGCAAGCGCAAGGCCTTGAGTTCAACCCCCAGCACCACAAAAAAAAAAAAAAAAAGAAAGAAAGAAAAGAAAAGAAAAGAAAAGAAATCTAAACAAAGGAATTGTCTTACTTTGTGGCAAATGTGGATTCTAAAATATTTTAAAATAAATTTATTCTAATTAAATTACTTATTAACCAATATAGGTGGAATGCCTCCCCTATGCCCCACCTCTGGTTTTTTGAGACAGGATCTCACTATATATCCTAGGCTGGCCTCCAACTCACAATCTTCTTGCCTCAGCCTTCCCAGTCCTGGGATTACAGGTATGTGCCCAATGCACAGCCAGATGGAATGCTTTAATGACGTTCCTATATCACCATTTTAGGTGGCATACAAACACTGTATTAAATATTTTAATAGCAGAAGTCACCAACCACTGGGCAGTGGGCCAGCACCATCTATATTTACATCTGTATTTAGAGCTGAATCCCATCCTTCTCATTACTGCCTAAGCTCTGCCTCCTGTCAGATCAGCAACCCCCAGTCTGGGAAAACCAGTCCCTGGTCCCCAAAAACTTAGAAACTGCTGTTTAACAGTGAGAAAATAAATTTTTTTTCGAGTCTTCAATCCTTTTGATTTAGGTAAGAAGGAAATTTGTATGAGGTGCTACTTTACTTCTGAACACCTGACATATCTGTTAATTCTCCCTTTTAACAAAAGAGAAGAGCTTTTGGCAGGAAATTATATTTTCATCACATTCTATTCTTTCATATAATAACCTATTCATGCAAATGGTATTAATTTTTACTCATCACAAAAATATTAACCTATTTGTGTGTGTATGTGTGTTTGGTTTTGTCTGTTTTGAGACAAAGTCTCACTATGTTGCCCATGCTGGTCTCAAATTCCTGAGATCAAGCTATCCTCTCCTCTCAGTCTCTGGCGTGCTAGAACTACAGGCTTGTACCACCATGCCTAGATTAATTTGAAAGACAATTTCATGTTTAAAAGCTAGAATGACTAGTTAGTATGAGAATAGAGCAAAAGTCACGAATGAGGCATGAACCTAAATTTGGGAAAGTTGCTTAACACACTATAAAGCCCCTAGACTGTAGTAAAATCCAAATGAATGTTTACCTATAATATAAACCATGCCAATAATTCATAATGACCCAAAGATGGCTGAGATATCCTCTTTAAACTCGTTTATATTGCTTTTTCTTGTATGACCTTTTTCTAATGATCATGTATTAACACATTCTGGAAACTGAGAATTTGACTAGTTCTGTATGAATGGCTATATATTAGTTTAAATTTTGATAAATTACAGATTATCTGGTAATTAAAGTAAGAACCTTTACTATGTGCCAATTTTCTAATTTAATTTGAATGATATGTAATAAAATCGCACTGCATTTATTGCTATGGTTTAGATTCAAAAACTCGTGTTAAAGGCTTGATCCTCAGCTGGTAGCACTATTGGAAGGTGACTGAATCATGAGAGTGCTAACTTCATCAATGGATTAACCCATTGATTAGTTAATAGTTGAATTGGTTATTAGGAACTAAGGCATAGCTGGAGAAAATAGGTCACGAGGGGCATGACTTCAAAGGGTCTATCTTTGTCCCTGGCATCTTCTTGCTGTCTCTGCTTCCTGGCTGCCATAAGGTGAGCAGCTGTTGCCTACTACATCCTTTCTGCCATGATGTTTCTGCCTCATCTCTGGTCCAAAGCAATGGAGCCGGCTGACTTTGGACTGAAACCTTCAAACCAAAACCTTGGACAGAAACCATGAGCCAGAACAGATCTTTCCCCCTTCAAGTTGTTTGTGAAGGTATTTTTTTAAAAATTGACTAACACACTTATATAACCCTAATTTTAGTTTTTCTGAATTTAGGTTGTAACCTAGTACTACCATGTTTTGTTATTGCTTGTCACATTTTAAAAAATCTTACTATTATTAAAACTTTAAAAAAAGTCCAGGCTACACACAGGACAGATATCTTAAATTCACTACTCTGAAAAAGCTTGCTGAGCATCTGCTTTGTGCAAGGCATTATGGATAATATGAAATAAGCTAAGTTTCTCCTTTTCAGAAGCTTATAATTTAATTGGAAAACTAAAGCATGAATGCAAAACTCATAATACAAAGCAGAAATTCAAAAACGGAAGTAAAATCATCTGTGTGCATGACATGCTCATATATAGGAAAACTTAAAGGCCTCCCCCACATACACAAACTGATAGGATATGCAAGTTCAGTAAATTTGCAATATACAAAATACACACACAAATATCAGTTGCTTTTCTATACACTAAAAACAAACTGAGAAAGAAATTAAGAAAACAATCCCATTTATAAATTTTCAGGTACGAAAATAAAATGCTTAGAATAAATTTAACCAAGGAGGTGATACTGAAAACTATAAAACCATGATTAAAAAGCTGGGCATGGTGGAATATGCCTGCAATCCCGGCAACTCGGGAGGTGGGAGCAATAGGATTGCAAGTTTGAGACCAGTGGTGCCTGTGTGCATAACTTAGAGAGACTCTGTCTCATAATAAAAAGTGAAAAATGGGCTGGGCGTGCAGTTTAGTGGTAAAGCACTTGCAAAGCATGTGTGAGGCCCTGGGTTCAGCTACTCCAGTATAAGGGGTAAAAAATACCAAAGCAAAACAAAAAACCTTGATTAAACAAATTGAACATGACATAAATAAATGGAAAGATATCCTATGTTCATAGATTAGAAGAAATAATATAGCTAAAATGTCCAACTACCCAAAGTGATCTACAAATTTAATGCAATCTCTATCAAAATTCTAATGGTATTTTTCATAGAATTTTAAAAATCCTAAAATGCATACAGAATCCAAACACCACAAACAGCCAAAGGAATCTGAAGAAAAACAAAGCTGGATACATCATACTACCTGATTTTGAAATATATTATAAAGCTCCAGTAATCAAAGTAGTATAGTACTACCACAAAAACAACACATATGGACAAATGGATCAGAACAGAGAGCCAAGAAATAAACCCACACCTCCATATACAGTCAATTAATCTTCAACAAACATACCAAGATTACACAATGGGGAAACGACAGTCTTTACAATAAATGGTGTTGGGAAAACTGGACACATGGAAAAGAATAAAACTAGACTCTTACACCACATAACTCAAGATGGATTAAAGACTTACATATAAACACCTGAAACCATAAAAATTCTAGAAAAAAACAGGGGGAAAGACCCTCAATATTGATATTGTTAATGAGTTTTAGACAACAACAAAAGCACAGGTAACAAAAGCGAAACTAAACACCTGAGACTACATGAAACTAAAAAGTTCCTCATAACAAACAAAACAATCAACAAAATGAAAAGGGAGCCTAGGGGATGGGAGAAAATATCTGCAAACCATATATCTGAGAGGGAGCTAATAATATCAAAGACACTTAAGGAACTCATAAAACTCAATAGCAAAGAAGATGACAAAATGAGCAAAGGACGTCAACTGACGTCTTTCCATATAAGACATAAAAATGGCCAGTAGGTATACAACATCACTAATTATCAGAAAAATACAAATCAAAACCATAATAAGATAGCACCTTGCACATGTTAGGATGGCTTTTTATCAAAAAGTCAAATGATAAAAAAGTGTTGGTGAGGATGCAGAAAAGGGAAAGTCCTGGACACTGTGGGTAGGACTATAAATTGGGATAGCCATTATAGAAAACATTATGAAGGTTCTCCAAAATTTAAAAATAGAACTACTATATGACTTAGCAATCCCATATTTGGATGAAAATACACACACACACACACACACACTCCAAAGCAACTGAAATCATTATCTCAAAGAATTACCTGCATTTCCATATTCACTGCAACATTATTCAAAACCAACAAAATACAGAAACAACCAAAGTGATTGTCAATAAATCAATGGCTAAGTAAAATAGTAAGTCTTCACAAAAAAAAAAAAAGTGGAAATCTGACATTTGCTACAACATGGATGAGCCATAATAACTTTGTTGTTCGTTGGTGCCGTCAAGTCAGTGTCCAACTCACAGCAGTCCTATGAACAACAGGTGAAATAGTATTGTTAGTGTTTGTCTGCTAGTCATAGGGTTTTCAATGGCTCAATGTTTTTTGGGAGTGGGTTGCCAGGACCTTCTCCCAAGCCTACAGCACCTGGTATTGCCAGGCACTCTCCCACCCAAGTACTAACCAGGCCTGACCCTCGTTAGCTTCCAAGATCTGATGGGATCAGATGCCACAGTGAGACAGCTGCAGGCTTAATGACATTATGCTAAGTAAAAGAGGCCAGATCTCATATGTGGGATCATATGCCAGATCATATGATCTCATATGTGGGAATCTCAAGAAGTCAAACTCATACAAACAGAGACTAGAACAGTGGTTACCAGGAACTAGAGAGTAAGGCAGTTGGGGTGATTTTTCATCAAAGTACAAACGCCCAGTTACAAGATGAGTATTTTTGGAAATCTAATGTATAGTAGGGTGGCTATTACTTAACAAAAAGTGGATTACATACTTGAAATTTGCTAAAAGAGTAGATCTTAAATTTTCTCATCACACACACAAACAAAAGGAACTATAGGAGTTGGTTGTTGTTAGGTGCCATTGAATTGAGTCCAACTCATAGCAACCCTATGTACAACAGATGAAACACTCCCCAACACTGTGCCATGCCCACCACTAGATCAGTGTTACTCTGATATTTACAGTTTTCAATGGCTGGTTGTTTTTTGGGAGTGGATTCCAAGTACTTCTCCCAAGCCCACAGCACTTGGTGTTCCCAGGCAACCTCCCATTTGAGTTCTAAACAGGCCCAAATCTGTTTAGCTTCTGAGATCTGATGGGATCAGATGCCAGTTGGTATGGCTGCAGACATGAGAGGTCGTAGATATGTTTATTGGCTTGATTGCGGTTATCACTTCACAATGTATTGTTGTTGTTAGGTGCCATAGAGTTGAGTCCAACTCATAAAGACCTCATAGGGTTTTCAATGGCTAATTGTTTGAGGATTGCTTCAGGAGTGGATTTCCATGTCCTTCTCTCATTTACACGGTACTGGGAATCGAATCCAGGGCCTCAGAGAGTGAAGAGCAGCACGCTACCAACCAGCTCCTTCATAATGTATATTTATATAAAAATATCACATTGTACACCTGACATATATACAATTTTTATTTGCCAATTATATCTTAATAAAGCAGTAGGAAAAAAACAGTAGTTCATCAATGCATAGTTCTGGTTATGGTAGGTAAAGAATGACTCACAAAGAAGGATTTCAACAGAAGAAAAAGGACAGATAATATTCTAATAGCCAGAGATGAGAAAAGAGAAAATTCTAGGATGGGAGTATCTCTGACACCAAACTAAAGAGTTTGAACTACTTCTTTAACAAAAAGTGAATACTAAAAGACTTTCAGAGCTGTGAATTTATAAAGAAGCTCTCTGGAGGCAGTAACAGTAGAGTTGAAAAGGTGAAAAATGGGAATATGGGAAAATAGAAATTAAATGCCATTCCTGGGACACACAGTAAATCTTATATCTGATATTATAGCTTGGTTCTTTAGACATCTATCTTATTGTATTTTCCTTTATTAAGCACACATCAACAGGAATGTAAGTTTCTGCTCAGGGTTACTCAAAGATACGTAATTTATCTATGAGTCCACTGATTACTTGCCCATTTCATCTTTATTACCAACCTACAAACAGTGATAATTCCTCAGACTTTCATTTGTCAAATTAACACACTATCTTTGAACAGAATGTTTTCAACATGTAATATGCCTCTTCAGTCCTTTCACATACTGCCTATTTATGCTATCTTTCACAAATGGTACTGAGAGATACTCATGAAGGTAACTTAAATATTTGAAATCAGTGACCTAAAAATTGAGATGACTATATATTTAATTCAAAATGACAGCACTGTAAAATATTTTGAGGCTTTCATATGTGAACTTTCATATTCACAGTTAGGCAGTATATTAAAAGAAGAGTCCTAGAGCCCTGATATAGTACAAAATGCAGTTCACCTCATACACACACCTATATCAATAATAAATTATATCCTGTTTCATAAAGTAGCTGCTTCCTCTAATCTGAATCCTTTTACAACACTCTTGGCAAAAGTATATCAACCATCTCATCAATAAAATTCCACCTCTACCACCTCAACCTAATATACACATACTAATTTTTTAACACCCTTTTTGGGCTCCAATATATGTGGATGATCACTGTTGTAGAGTCTTGAGTAGTTTTCAGAACTCATAAGTATAATCATAATTAGAGAAAGCAAATTTTCAGTAGCACATTACACTGAAAACAAAGCAATAAGGTCCTCACACTTCAATGATGAAATATGCTGGGTGGGCTGGGAGTGTTTGGGGTTGCTACTGTTTTTGTTTTTTGTTTGTTGGTTGGTTTGGTTTTGGTACTTGAGGGTTGAACCTGGGGCTTTGCACACACTTTGCAAATGCTCTGCCATTGGACTGCACTCCTTTCCCATTTTTTATTTATTTTATTCTTGAGTTAAGAGTCTTACTGAGTTACACAGGCTACCTCTGGCCTCAAACTCATGATTCTCCTGCCTCCACCTCCTGAGATGTTGAAATTACAAGCATCTACCACCACACTGAGCCCAGAAATATACCATTTTTAAGTCTTTATCAAAAAGCAAAATTAATATCTATACAAATTCTTTTGTTCCTAAACAAGTCCAAACAACATTATGGTGTATTTCTCAAATTTGGAGTAGAAAATAAGTCTGAAGAGATATGACTCTATAACACTGGAAGTCCAAATAGCTACATAGGGCATATAATATTACCTATAAGAAGTATATAAAAGTTCACTAGAAGGCCCATAAAGGACACACAAGTTATTCTTAGAAATTTTAGTTTTAATGTTTCCATGGCCTCATGAGTAATCAAGATTTCACACATAGCAATTTTTTTGGACATTAAAACCAACAGCTTAGACTATTAAATGCATGTTCCTTCCACACAGCTAATTTTCTGTCTTCAATAATGCCATTTCTCTTAAGCAAGCTTAATTTACTAAGCCCTAACAAAATTTCAAGTGCACAAATCTTGTTATATCTTCTCTTCTCTATGAGCCTGTCTCTCTCTGCCTCCAAATGCCCTCAAGCAGCTATAAGACTTCAATTCTATAAAATCCTTTAGATCAGGGTGTCCAGCAATTTGGCTTTGCTGAGCAGCACTGAATAAAGAGGAAATGTCTTGAACCAAACATAAATTATTTAATATAGTTAATGTATATATCTAATAAGCTTTCTTTTTATTTTTTAAGTTTAGGGAAATGAGAACAATATAAACTAGTCAGAAATTTAACCTTGTTTTTGTAAAACTAATCTGTCAATGTCTGATTTGATAGAAGTGGTTGCAAGTCTAAGTTCTCAATAAACTCTGCAATGGTCACTTCACAATATCTAGAAGTGGCTTGAATTAGATTTTTCAAAAATGTTACCAGCAACTGCTGTGTTTTACTTGCCAAGCTGCCAAAAACTCATGTAATCTCTCTGATGCACCCTTACGTGGCTTCAAACAGCTTCAAATCACTTGAAATTCAACCCAATTACATATACTGGACTCATCAGGTAGAGGGTGTTGGTATCAACCTGACTCACATTACAGATTGTGACATATTTACACTTATTTGAAGGTTAGAATTTGATACTGTGGCACCATCACAGTGAGGTATAAAGAAGCATTAGGTATCTTTCTATAAACATAAGCAGTATGGCTTTGGAGCTTCAAAATTGGAACTATGCAGAGAACCATTAAGAAAATAAATGTTAAAAATCACATGATGTTAAGAGATTTTGTGGAACCGCACAGATAGCTGTCCTGGGCTGCATGCAATCTGTAGGTTTAACAAACCTGCTTTAGGTCTTCAAAACTCACTTGATTCCATAAAATACCTGCACCTACAAGCTTTCCAAAATCAAAGCTTTCACATTATCAGCACACGCATTTTAAACCAATTCAGCCTAAATTACACGAGTATAACTGACAGCCTCTTAATTTGCCTAGAGGCATTTTCACTTTTAAGAGTTCGTTAACCTAAATTTATTTTAACTTACATAGTTTCAGGAAGTTTGTTGTTGTTGTTAGGTGCCCTCGAGTCGGTATCCGACTCATAGTGACCCTATATACAACAGCAAAAACACTATTGTCAGTCTTCTCTGCTATTCATAGGGTTTTCAATGGCAGATTGTTTTTGGGAGTGGATTGCTAGGTCCTTCTCCCATCAGGAAGTTTACAAAGTAGAAAATCAAAACTTCCATAATGTATGAAAAGGGATATCCCTGGAAGAAACAACTGGAGGATGGAGCCTAGCACTTGCTCCTTACCCAGTCATACAATCACAGACCTTGGGATCATCTCATTCAAAACTTCATTTACTACACGACAAAACTTGTGCTCAGAGATCAAAGTTAATCATAATGTACACCTAGAGTACCATGCAGCCTGCCCTACAGTAGTCCTGCATTTTATTTCACTCTATACCTCTAACCCACAGATTCCCTAAAATCTAATTTTACACACCAGATCTTAGTAGCAATAGTAGCCACTGCACTTCTGCGGAAAGTAGAAGCTGTGTGTAGAGTGGGAGTTTTAAAAGGAGGAAAATATTCCAGGATTGCCTTGGATTTTTTAAAGTGTATCTAACTACAAAAACAAACAACAGATATGCTTAAAATTCACAATGCCCCTATGAAAGTTAAGGCATATTTTAATGTTCCTTTTGTGGGGAGAATAAGGTGGCTTACAGCCTTCTAGTCTATTCATCCCTCATATTAAACTGACAGTCTAAAATTAAGTCAGTTCTGTCTCTTTAGAGGTAAGAAAAGTTAATTTTCAGGTTTTAAGATTTGTTGTATTCAAGTGGAATTACATACTACATTTAGAAAACAACTTAAAGTTCAAGTTTTAATTTTTTCTGCATGTGCTTTAAAATTAATAGTTACAAACACCTAAGCAAATTAAAAATTATTCAACTGGCATATACATTGTAAATGGATATTGCATTTAGGAACTAAACGATATAAAATATACATATTTTAAAATGCAATTATGCACTAGACAATATCATACTGCTGGTATTACGATTTTATAACAGCCTGCTTTGTTCGGATATTTATTTGAAAATTAGATCACTCAAAACTTAATGGCAAATAGTCTGATTTACAGCTCAACTACCAGAGCCAAATAGGAAAAATATCAGTATTATCTAAATCCTATCACCTGTCTTCCCAGGGCTATGTAAGTCAAGAACATTATAGACATCGCGATGGTAACAGAGATTTAAGGGTTTTAACCAAATTAAAACCAGTACTTCACATGTATCTAGTAAGGGCAAAGTCACAACCAATCTCCACATGGTCAAACTAGCTTTGAAAAGAGAACGCCTTCACTCTGATATCGATTACTACTGTCTTCTTTGAAAGAAGAAATGAGCATTTTATACTCTGAATTCTGCAGTTTTTACAGACAGACCTATAGCAGCCTTTGCCTGGCAGGGAATATCTCATCCACCATTTATTTTTCAAGTTATTTCTCTCATGTACTCGGTAATTAGATACACAAAGGAAAAAGATAACCAGGACTCAAAACATAACAAGAATTCTGTCCCATGCTCTTTTTAAGCCTTATTATTTCCAGGTGTTATAACAGGGAGAAGAGCAGACAGATTTTTGAGTTCTACTTCCGCTCATTACCCTCCCCACTTGGCAATTCTCTGAAGAGTCCAAGAGCTAGCCTCAAAGTGGAGAAAAGATGTTGGGATGAGGCGGGGAGCTGAATAACCAGACTATTAGGAAAAATAAAGAACTTCGGCTCTAAGTTTCTAGAAGCGAGTTATCAAAGGCCTGTAAAACGTGACAGTAGGTAAAGCCCAACAGGCTTTCCTAACTCTAAAACAGCGACCTTCACACAGAGGGAGAGTTGGGACACCACAGCTGCCCGATTTCTAATTGAGGAAAGTTCAAACAAATCTGCTCCTCCGGAATGAGAGAAGGAAGAGAGGGCAAGTCTGGGCTCGGCCAAGGGAGCGCGAGGGTCTGCACGGTGCGCGGCTGCGGGTCGGACGCCCGGAGACGCTGGGATTTAGGGAGCATCAACTTCAGCGGCCCAGGAGTGCGTGCGAGGGGTGGACCACAGCGTCTGGAGCGAAGAGGCAGGGGCCCCGGGCTCAGGGTGGAAGCTAGGGGCAGGAAAGTGCCGGGGCGCCCGGGAGGCGGCAGCGGAAGGCGGCGGCGGCTCTACTTACTCGGCTGTACCAGATGCTGAGGCGGGCTGGGGCCAGGACGGCGAAGAAAGCCCTCTGGGGATCAGACTGAACGTGGAAAGGCGCCTCGGCCGGGCCCCCCGGAGCGCAGAGCAGCCTCTTGGGCCAGCCGCTCAGGAAATACATGGTCTGCGCGCGGCCACAGACGCCGGGGCGCCCGGCGGCCCCCGGCTCTGTCTGTCACACTCAGCGGCCCCGGGCCGGTCGCCCGCCTCCCACACCGCCACCGGCCGAGTCGGCGGCAGCGACAGGGGCAGCTCGGGGCATCTGCCCGCTGGCCGGGCCGGGCCTGGCCGGGCCGACTAGATGCTGCGCGGCGAAGGCACCCCCGAGCTGACGGGGCCCTGGATGAGGGAAGAAGGAGGAGGGCGATCCGGACGGAGAGAGGCGGGAGCAGCAGCGGAGGCCCGCCCCGGCCCCGCCCCTCCTCGGGCCGCGCGGGCGTCACCACGCCGCGCCGCGTGGATCGGCGGGGAGGGCGGGCGCGCGCGCGCGCGCGCGCGCGAGCACTGGAGGCTCCGCCCTTTCCTCCCCTGAAGCTCCTCCCTGATCTTCACTATCTTCTGCCGAGCTGCGTCGGTACTCGCTCGGCTCGGCTCTGTTCTCGGTTCTGCACACGTCTCACTTGCAATCTGGATCTTGTACCCAGGGACAGGGGGCGGGGGCCGGGACAATTGTGTGAGGCTCGGAGGCAGGCGAGCCCGGTTAGCGATAACCGCAGTGAGGCGCCTCCGTGGCGGCGCACGCCGTTCGCCTGGCCCGGCCAAATTTGATGTCTCCTTCAGATTGGTGGGCCCTTTTGGGGAACTGGCCTGGCGGGTGGAGGTGGGAGGAGGGGAGTGTGAGTCACGTGACGCTCCAGGCTCCAGTTCCCTCTGTTGTGTTCCGCCGTGTACACTGTGCGGGGGTGTAGGAGTCTTTCCCAGGGTAGCTCATTTTGTGTGCCGCAAAGTGAGAGCTGGTAAAGTTCCTTCCTTTATTCAATCAGTAAGTAAACCACATCTTGGGAGAAGGACCTGGCAACCCCCTCCCAAAAATCAATCTGCCATTGAAAACCCTATGAACAGCAGAGAAGCACTGACAATAGTGTTTCCCCTGTTGTACAGAGGGTCGCTATGAGTCGGATACCGACTCGACGGCACCTAACAACAACAACAGAGTAAACCACATACCATGAAAGTGCTTGAGTCCTGACTTCTGCCGTTCAAGCGTTCTAAATCTGTTACAGTACATATTTTTAGTTCAATATGCCTTCATCTGTCCCTCTACCAAACATAAGATTAGACAAAGCTAAGGCTGTCCGTTTTTCACTCTCGGTGGAATAAACTCTGCCAAAGACAAGACAATGCCTGAGCTGGAACAAACTAGAGATGCTGTATTTTGGTATTTAGCTTTGGACTCAAGGGATCACCTTAACATTAACTACTTCTTTAACAGACTGACCTAATGATAACCTCTGAATAGTAGGAGTCTGGGAGGGCAAAATATGGAGTAGAGGGAGTGTGTTCTGCAATAAAAGAAAGACCTGCAGCCCATTGACGACTTCTTTTTTTTTTTTTTAGACAGTTTCAATTTTTCCATGTTTTACTTTTTCAATTAAAAAATGTTAGTCGACATTAAAAAGTAACGTTAATAGCAAACCAGGAAACTGTAACGTAATCCATACAGCATTGTAGCTGGTGTTCATAACAAAGCACATAACTTTCCATAAATTTTCTGAACTTCTGCTGCGTTCTGTAGAAGATGGTCAAAGAACTGCTTCACCACTCACCAGCTTTGTGTGCTCAAACACCATCTCCTTCCTGGTATGCCACCTCCCCCGCCCAACGCAGCAGCCTGGAATGTAGCATAGTACACTTTGGAAACAGTTGTCAGATGAAACAGTGAATGAAACACTAATCCAACTGGGCTACAACATTAGACAAAGAGGCCCAGAGAGGATCTTGACTTGCAAATATAAAATTGTAGAAGAATAAAAAAGTTGCATCTTACTTTTCAGCTTAGATACAGTAGGCAGAAAGATTTTTAAAAATGGAAATGCTAGGGTGCAGCATTCCACTGAAAGACAATATTTGTCCCGGCTCTCCAAGTCTTTGTTCTCATGTGCGTCATAAGTGTAAATGTCTTCCTGCCCTCAGGGGCAATTTAGGGAACTTCTAAGCAATTTTTATGATACTCTGTTTTGACCTTACTTGCCAACTTTAGTATCTAATTCCCCTTACACCCTACTTTGTAAGGAGTTAAACTGTACAAAATAATTTCAAACGCATGATTTGCTTTAATTCTACAGTAAATGCTTCTGTGCATTCAGAGGTTCTGTTCTTGTCACCATCTTATTTTTGTTTTTCCTCATCCCTTTCACCTCTTTCATTGTTTTAACTTTCATTCTTGTTTACTTTGTATGGTTTCTCAAACTCAATTCTTTGATCCATTGAGCCAAGAACCCAGCGTTAGGACGCTACACATAGGGACCAAAGAAGACCCCAGAACCCTTGCTAGTACTGCCTCAGTCCTTCCAGACACCAGAATTACAGGAATGCACCACCACACCAGACTATTCTTACTTTCTTAAGGAGGAAATAGGATCAGAGCGATGGACATGCCTAAAGTCGCATGTCCTAGGAAGAAATAGTCTTCTTTTCACAGATTGAGTTGTATTTAAACTAGATTGAACCGAATTGTGATAGCTGTGCTGAGCATTGAGAAAAGGCAGAGGAGATGCTCTGGTCCTTTCTGAGGGGGTATGAAATATCTGACTCTCCAAAACCCCTTACTTCAGTTTCCTCCATTGTGACAGAAACAGTATGGAGTGGGCTTTCTAACTTCAAATATCATATTTAACTTTATTTGTAAGATATACTCACAGTTCCCATACCCTGGGCCTTACTTCTCATTCCTCTAGCCCACCACTACTACTATCTAGTCAAACTTGACTCTCTTCTGAGGTAAGATTAAGCTAAAAATAAAAAACAAAAATTAATAGGTAAATATTTGCATCTATCTAATAGACTTTTATTGCAAGAAATAATTTTTGTAAAAGTACATTTATAAACTGTGGATGGGAGGATAATTTAATGCAATTTTTCTTCTCTTTTTGGCTCTTGCTCTTGTGTTTTTCTCTCTCTCTCTCTCTATCTCTCTCTCTATCTCTATCTCTCTCTGTCTGGGGGTACTTGGGGATTGAACCTATGGCCTCACACATGCTTTGCAAATGCTGTACGGCTGGGCTGCACCACAAGCCCATTTTTTATTTTTTATTTGAAGAGAGGTCTCACTGAGTTATGCAGGCTGCCTCTGGCCAGAAACTTGCGATCTTGTTGCCTGCACCTCCCACATCATTGGGATTACAGGTGTGTGTCCCTGTGCCCAGCTGATGCAATTTTTCTAAAGGATAGTTGGCTTTACCGGAGGGGGGGAGGGAAAGACTTTAAAAAATGCATACATTTGGACACTACTATTTCTTTCATATGATTATTTTCTAAGGAAATAACTACTGATATGTACATCTTTTGCTTTAAAAATGTACCCCCACAAAGGTGAATTGGAGAGGAAATTAAGTGATCAGAAGATACTATTGTCCTTTCTTACAATGGAGCTTTTTTTCAAAAATAAAAATATATATGTTGGAGGATATTTAATAATATACAAATATGTTCACTATAAATTATGAAGTAATGAAAACAGATTTTAAAAACTGTATAAAATATGATCCCATGTTCATGAAAAATGTATTTATGTATCTAGCAAAGCAATGGAAGAAAATGCACTAATATGTTGATATTTACAAAGCCTGTTGAGTATGGGTGTTCAATATGTTCTCTGTGGACTTTCTAAATTTTTCCAAATTATAATAAACTTGTTACTCTTGTAATAAGAAAAACTTTTTTAAAACAGTAACGTTGTCAATGATTGAAAATGTCTTACTTGTTTTAAGTAGGGCCTTGCATTGCTGGCAAGTCAAAGGGGGTAATGTGGAGTCTTAGACACAGCCCCAAAACTAGTGAGAAAAGGATTAGGAGGAAAAGTACACTGAGTCACCAGCCTAAAAGTAGGCCCTATGTACTTTTGCACACATTTACAGCCTTCTGATATCAGATCTATGACTGAATTTTGATTCTGAGCATCCCACTCCCAAGGTTTGGGGACCTCGATAAAAACCTATAATATCCGCTGAAGATGATACCGCTGTAGTTTATGACTCTTCATTATGCTTTGAACATTCAACTTTACTACACTTGTATCATGAACAACTGATGCATTTGCTTCTGGACTGGACTCTTGATTATTTGAACCTTCTGGAAACTGGTAATCAATAACCCAGCTGAAATGATAAGATGTCTGTGATTTTGCTTCAAAATAGTGTGGAGATAAGCAGAATAAGGGGAAATATATACAAAACAAGATTGGCCATAGATTGATAATCTTTGGAGCTGAATGTTGAATCTTTAGGAATTCATTTTGTTATTCTCTCCACTTCAGTGTATGGTTGAAATTTTATTATTTATTAATTTGTTTATTGTCCAAGGTTTATTAAAAATATTGCAGCACAGCAGAAAGATTCAAACAACTATACATGGTGTTTTGAAACTCATTCCAACTATCGGCTGATTGACCTACGGTCTGGACAGACTGCCAAAGTCCAGAAGCTTCAGCATTTCCTTCATGTCAGGCTGTACTTCAAGGATCTGACTCAGAGTGGAGGCCTGAGGATCATAACTATCTCTCCTTTCTCTCTCCTTCTATAGTTTGACAGGGTTAGTGATACCCTCATCTGGCCTCTCTCAATCTGATTTATGAGATGTATAGCATAATCTTGCCATCTTGCTGTGGAGCTTCCTGTGGGGAATAAAAGTGATTTCCTCACATACACCCTTGTTCCTGTGCAAGTCATTACCCAGTTGCATGTAGTATTTCTCAGAGATGACCAGGGCCTCATTCTTCATGGTGCAAATGCAGAGCATGCTGACAAGTCCTTTCTTGGTGGAAGCAAAATTTTCGATAATAAGCAATGTAAATATTTAAATTAAAAAATATCTCCATAACTGTGGTCACATTAACTAATCAATTTGCCTTGTCCATATTTCTACTCACAGATAATAGTGTTAAATATTACTTGGAATCATTTAATTAACCATAATGGCAGGGAAGCTTATTATTAATAAGCCTTAATGGATGCAAATGAGACTCTCAGCTGAAATATTAGCACAAACTAGAAAATAAAGCAAATAAGGCTATTATTCCTAACCAAGCAATATGGAAAAAGAGTTGCTATTTTCCCCTTTACTTTGGTCTCTCTCTCTCTCTCCCTCCCTCCCTCCCTCTTTCTTTCTTTCTTTCTTTCTTTCTTTCTTTCTTTCTTTCTTTCTTTCTTTCTGTTTTTGAGAGAGAATCTCTCTTAGCCCAAGCTGGCCTCAAACTCATGATTCTTCGGCCTCGGCCTCCTGAGTACTGGAACTACACATGTGCAACACTGTGCTTGGCTTGGTCTTTTTAGAAAAGAAAAATTAGTTGGAAACAGTCTTAAATTAGCCACAATAACAACTGCTCTGTTTGACCATGTTTCAATCAGTTCTCCATTTTTTTTTAAAGCCATACCTGAATTTTGTGTGTGTTCTTTATTAAATTAGCAAGAGGACTTAGAGAAAGAGAGCTTTAACTCCATAACATGAGACAATAAAGAGTTTACCATAATTCTAATCAGGCACCTGTCTCTCAATCTCTCCCTCTCCTTCTCTATTCAGACAAAGAAACCTTCATTGTTGTTGTTGTTGTGTGTTGTTGAGTCAGATCCAACTCATAGTGACCCTAAGAACAGCAGAACGAACTACTACTCAACACTGTGCCATGAACATGATCTGTTTTAGTTTGAGCCCATTGTTTCTAACACTGTGTTTCATCTCCTTTTGAGTCTTGCCACATCAGCAAATGGAGGTCCCAGGGGCTTTACTCCATTCCCATCAATAAGGTAGATTCTACTTTGGGGAGGTGACTCTTCCCTAGTCATTCCTTGAATGCCTTCCATCTTGGGAGGCTTATTTTCCAGCACTATATTTGACAATGCTTCTCTGCTTATCACAGAGCTTTCAACGGCTAGTAGTTTCAGCAGTGGGCTGTCGGGTTCTTCTCCCTAGTCTGCCTTAGTCTGGAAACTCAGCTCAAACTTGTCCACGATGGGTGGCCATGCTGGTGTCTGAAATACTGGTGGCATAGCTTTCAGCATCACAGCAACACACAAGCCTCCACAGCACAACAAGCTGACAGATACATGGGTGAAGTCTTCATTAATTTAGATAAAATTTTATATTTGTTGTATCATATTTATGTGTCCTATAATTATCAGGCCTACAACCATAACACTGTGGCTTCTGATGCCGTCAGATCTTGGAAGCTAAGCAAGGTTGGACCTGGTTAGTACTTGGATGAGAGACCGACTGGGAACACCAGGTGTTGTAGGCTTGGGAAAAGGACCCAGCAACCCACTCCCAAAAAACTAAATCAGCCGTTGAAAACCCTATGCACAGCAGAGCAGCACTGAAAATACTATTTCTCCTGTTGTACCTAGGGTCGATATGAGTCGGATACCAACTTGATGGCACCTAACAACAACAACAACAACATAGTTATCAGTAAGCTTAGGATCAAATTTAGCATCCATTTGTAACAAAGCATTCTGGAATATAGTAGCTTTGGTGTCTGTCCTGTTCTCATCCATTATTTTTATGTTTTCTACTAGGATTAATTCAATACTTCAAGAATTATAAACCCGCCAGGTGTGGTGGTGCACGCCTGTAATCCCAGCGGTTTAGGAGGCAGAGGCAGGAGGATCGCAAGTTCAAGACCAGAGGCAGTCTGCGTAACTTAGTGAGACCCTGTCTAAAAAAAAAAAAAAAACTCGGGGTGCAGCCCAGTGATCCAGTACTTGTAAAGAATGCAAGTGCGAGGCCTTGGGTTCAACCCCCAGTACTGAAAAAAAAAAAAAGAAAAAAAGAATTATAAACCCTAGTTGAGTACAATTCTAGAAATAAAATTTCCATTAAAGTTTTTTTAGCCTACCAAAACTTTACATTAACTGTATAATTGGTATGTTTTATAACAGTCCAAAATGATATAAAATGGCAGTAGTGTTCTTTTTTATTTTTGCCATTTTAAATTATTTGCATTTTTATTGTACTAAAAAAAAAAACCCATGTAACAGGCTGGATACAGCAGCACACTCTTGTGATCTCAGCACTCAGGAGGCTGAGGAAAGACCATCTCAAGTTTGAGGCCAGCCTGGGCTACACAGTGGGGTGCTGTCTCAAACAAACAAGCAAATGTGTGTGTGTGTGTGTGTGTGTGTGTGTGTGTGTGTGTGTATAAAATTCACTATCTTAACCATTTTTTAGTACATAGAAGAGTAGCATAAGTATGTTCACATTCTTGTGAAACATATCTCTAGAACATTTTCATCTTGCAAAACTGAAATGATACTCATTAAATAGCTTCTCTTTCCCCCTCCCCCAAGACCCAGACAAACACCATTCTTTCTCTTTCCATGAATTTGACTACTTTAAATACTTCACATAAGTGGAATCATACAATATTTGTCTTTTTGTGATTGGCTTATTTCACTTAGCATAATGTCTTCAAGGTTATAAATGAAGTAGGATGTGATGGGATATCCTTTCTTTTTAAGACTAAGTAATATTCTATTCTATACATATTTTGTTAATACATTCATCCATTCCTAAGCATTTGAGTTCCTTCCACCTCTTGGCTACTGTGAATAATGCTGTCATGAACACGGGTATGCAAATATCTCTTTGTGACTCTAATTTCATTTCATTTGGATAAATACAGAAGTGGAAGTGCTGGATTTTTAAGTTTATTTATGTATTTATGTATGCATTTATTTATTTATTTTTGCCCCACTTTTTGTGGTACTGGGGGCTTCAACTCAGGGTCTCATGCATGCTTTACAAGCATTCTACCACTGAGCCATAACCTTG
Source organism: Pedetes capensis (assembly GCA_007922755.1). Lineage (NCBI taxonomy): Eukaryota > Metazoa > Chordata > Mammalia > Rodentia > Pedetidae > Pedetes > Pedetes capensis. The sequence goes on along the minus strand of VMDO01010286.1, from coordinate 13,938 downwards.
GTCCATTTTTTACTTTTTTTTTTTTTTTAAGCAGTGTTGGAGGTTGAACCCAGGGCCTGGTGCTTGTATGCTTTGCAAGTGCTGTACCACAGAGCTGCACCCCCAGACCATTTTTTCACTTTTTGAGACAGGGTCTTGCTAAATTACACAGACTGTCTCTGGTCTTGAACTTGAGATCCTCCTGCCTCTGTCTCCCAAGTCTCTGGGATTACAGGCATGCACCACTGTGCCCAGCCATTTTTTTACTTTTGTGTGTGTGTGTGTGTGTGTGTGTGTGTGTGTGTGTGTGTGTGTGTGACAGGGTCTTCATAAATTGCACAGATTACCTCTAACCTCAAACTTTCTATCCTCCTCCCTCCATGTCTCAAATTGTTGGGATTATAGTCGTGTGCCATTGCTTCTGGCTAGGTTCCAGTTCTGTTCATTCTCACCAATAATTCTTATTTTCAGATTTTTTTTTCTTTCAATACTGGGATGTTGAACCTAGGGCCTCATACATACCAGGAAAGTGCTCTACAATCAAGCTGCACCCCCAATCCCTTAAAAAAATGTGTTTTTTTTTTTTTTTTTTTTTGAGATAAATTGTCACTGAGTTGAACAAGCTGCCTCTGGCCTCAAATTTGGGATCCTCCTGCCTCAACCTGCCAAGTCACTGGGATTACAGGCATGCATCATGGTGCCTGGCTAGTTTTTGGATTTTTTAATGCTAGCCACTCCTACCAGATGTGAGCTTGTATCTCATTGTGGTTTTGGTTTGCATTTTTCTGATGATTTGTGATATTGAGCATCTTTTCAGATGCTTGTTGGCCATTTGTATCCGACTTTTGGAGAAATGTTATTACTGCTGTTTCAAAAAGCAGAATGATGTTTTGGTCAACAATAGATCACATATGTAACAGTTGTCCCACAAGATTATAATGAAGCCGGAAAAAATCCTATCACTTAGGGATATCATCATCACTATAATATAGCACAATGCATTACTCATGTGTTTGTGGTGATGTTCATATAAACAAACCTGCACTGCCAACTGTATGTAAAATATAGCACATATAATTATACACAGTATACAATGCTTGATAATGATATTAAACAACTGTCACTGGCTTATGTACTTACTATGTTATGTTTTTATCATTATTTTAGAGTGCGTCCCTTCTACTTATCAAAAAAGTTTATAGCAGGCTCACTCTTCTTGTGTTTACCATGTCTCCTGATTTTATCAAGAGGGCACATGGAGTGATTGACCTCTACCATCTAGATTTGTGTAAGAACACACTATGTTTGCATTGAGGTGCAGTTGTCAGAGAGTATCCCTTTGTTAAGTGAACCATGACTGTATTACCTTTGATACACTGAAATCAGGAGATCTGCATAAAAAGTCAAAGCTCAAGAGAAAATCTCTGAACTTATATTTTGGATGTTATAACTTTAGATTCTCCATCAAATTTGAGTATAGTTATTCCTTGCACACAAAGAGTTTCAACAATATTACAAATATGACCTCTTAGGATGGGCCTTAAATTTTAGTCAAATTTCCTAACCTCATAGAAATAAAGGGAAATTTCATATAGTAAATTTACATGTACTTAAAACATAAAAATCATTTATAAAAACCATTAAGGATTGACATAAAAGGAACATATCTCTAAAGCTGAATACTCGATATACTTTATTATAAATACTTGAAAAGAGAGATAGAGAAATGGCTGTTAAATGTCTCCCAAATGACATATTTATTGTCCTTATTATCATTTATTTTTTAAAAATTCAGGGACAACCATCAAAATATTTTCAATCATTATCTCTAGAAAGTATATCTATGATTTTTAATTTTTTAATGTTCAGAGCATTTTCTAATATTCTTATAATCAGAAAGATAATAAAAACTATTTTTAAAATTATGTTAATTTGTTATCAGGGAGATCACTTTTCCCAAAATGTGGTCCATTCAATCACCTACAGCAGAATTGCCTGTAGGTAGAGTAATGATGTGGATTCTTTGGTCAAGTCCCAGACTTCTTGAATTAGAATTTCTTGATAGGATGGTCCAAGAATTAGCATTTTAAACAAATAGCACAGATGTTCTCAAGCATGTCAATAAAGTTGATAAAGAGGTCATTAGAAGTAAAAATGATGAAGTGCCCCATGTGTCCTCTCTTTGCATGCAATCTACAGTCTCTGTACCCAATCTCCCAATTCTCCCATCAGCATACAAACACGTTAGAAAGTACAATGGACTACTAGGAGGTGTGGGCATGATTCCCTGCTCCAGCAACTCAAAATTTTCTTGATTTCCTAATAAAAGACCTGTCTGAAAGCTGTACCGGATCTATTGTGGAGACCAGATAAGACCAAGCAGCTGAGGTGACCTTAGGTTGTTCAATAGCAGTCATCATGGGTAAACTGAGCCTGGCTGCCTAGCTCATACTTTTCAGTTATCCCTAACTATTCCTCATCTGTAGAGTGGAGGTGATGACAACATCTATCTTATCAGGTTGTTATTTTTTAATACTACAAACAATTAACAGATTGTTAACAGATTTTATTTTGGATTACTCACAAAGAACTTTGTTTCTTATGCTTGGTGCTGTTACAAAAACAATAATAACAACAACAACTAGTATTTATTCAGCTAGATTTGGCTTTAAGCATTTTAGTTTTTATCCTCTTAACAATGATAAGACATAGATATTGTTATCTCATTTAACCAATAAGGAAACTAAGCTTGGAAAGGCTTAAGGTTTATAGAATTACATAGTGACAGAAATTTAACAATTTAAGCTGGGCACAGAAATTTAACAATTTAAGCTGGGCACAGTGGCGCATACCTGTAATCCCAGCGATTTGGGAGGCAGAGGCAGGAGGATTGCAAGTTCAAGACCAGAGATAGTCTGCATAATTTAGTGAGACCCTGTCTCAAAAAATTAAGAAAAAAAAAAAAAAAAAAAAAAAAAAAAAAAAAAAAAAAAAAAAAAAAAAAAAAAAAAAAAAAAAAAAAAAAAAAAAACATGGGCTGAGGGTGCTGCTCTGTGGTACAGCACTTGCAAAGCATGCAAGCATGAGGCTCTGAGTTCAAACCCCAGTACCAGAAAAAAAAAAAAAAAAGAAAAGAAAAGAAAAAGAAAGAAAGAAATTTAACAATTTTACTATGCTATCACTTTTCACAAAATTTTTTTCTCACTAACTAAATATGTATAATAAGATCTGGGCATGGTGGTGCATGCCTGTAATCCCAGCACTCCAGAGGCTGAGGCAGGAGAATCAGTGCAAGTTCAAGGCTGGTCTGGTCTACATAGCAAGTTCTAGTCCATCCTTGGGTACAGAGTGAGACCCAGTCTCAAAATAAATAAATAAGTTAATTAATTAACATGCATAATAATTTGTCAGGCTAAATTATTAACTAATTTTTCCAATTCCTAAGAATCTTTTTTCTTAATTCTTAATGCATAAAATTATTCTACTAAGGAAATGAATGAAATCATCATTTTCACATTCACCTGGAGAATAACATCTTTTGTATTTTAAGCAGAAATGAAAACAATCAAATATCCAATAAGTTACATGAATTATTGAAAATAAGCAGTTTCTCTAGAACTTTCTGTGACAAATATGCATATGGAAGGATGACAAGGAAGAAGGTATCATATTACCCACATATGATATTGAAAGCTATAAATAAAACAAAGAACATTTAACAATAGAGTCATATTTTAATATTAACCTATGCACATTATTTGATATATGGTATATTAAAGGAAGAGCAACCCCTAGGCACTTCTTAAAGATGCCCAGTATAGGCTTTTATTTTCTTCCTTAGTTTCCTAGGAATTAATGATGTTTTTGCCTTATGCTACCATTGCCTGTTGCTTCCTATAAGAGAGCAGTCTTTTGCTGGGCATGATGGCAAACACCTGTATTCCCAGCATTTGGGAAACTGAAACAGATTGATCAGGTCTGAGGCCAGCCTGGGCTGCATAGTGAGTTTGAGGCTGAGGCAGGAGGATCACAAACTAGAGGCCAGTCTGGGCTACATGGTGAGACCTTGTCTCAAACAAAAACAAAACCAGAAATGAAACAACAACAAAACAAAAACAAAAAACAGAGGGCAGCTGTCTTCCGCAGGATTATGAGGAAAGAACATTGTACCAACTTCTTTCCTTAACCTACACCTCTTCAATCCCAAGCAAACATTGTTCTCAGAAGTTTTCTTAGGACAACTCTGTAATAAAGACAGAAAGTTAAAAAATAATTGGCAAGGATGGCAAAACTCTTATGTTTTTATCTTGATCAGGCAGGGGAAAACACATGGGTTTAGATCAGCCATGTGTGGGTTAGAAAAGGAAGTTGGCTATTGCCTATGTATATATTGTCATTAAGCTCATGGCCTTCCAAGATTAAGCAGATAAAAAACCAGTTTACTGGTTAATGTTTGTGAAGAAGAAGGAGGAGGATGAGGAGGAGAATGAGGAGAAGGACAAGGAGGGGGAGAAAAGAGAAGAGAAGAGAAGAGAAAAGGAAAAGGAAAAAAGAAAAGCAGTGAAGGGTTATCCTGCTCTGTAATACAAAACTTGGCTGGCAGCACAGGCTAAAATGTGGCAAGCATACTGGGAATCTTCAAGACTCCTGGAATGCAGAATGGGTGCTAAGAGACTCTAAGGATCATCTCAATATAGGCTATTATTGCTCATGTGGTTCCCTCTTGTGGTTAAATTCTGTAGGAAAAGAAAACATGTTAGTATCATGGGCAACTGAAGTTTCATCTCTCCAGGGGATTCTGGGTACCAGCATAGAACTCATACTTCCAAGTTATTCTACCAGAGAAGCAAAGGAGCTGCAGTATTTATACACCAACTGTTATTGATCATTAGTTAAGGGCTGCTTTGAGGAGGCATCACATCTCCACAAACCTATGCTCATAGTTGGAACTCTAATCAACAAAAAAAGCCATTAGGCAAGGTGGTGCAGCTGCTGGTGTTGGCAAGGCCTAAGAAGACCTGGGCAGGGCACCCAACAATATCTGCTACATTGGTATCTGAGATCCTAATCGATTGCACTAAGACCCATTATCAAAAGCCATGAGTCACAAAATGGGGAAAAAGATCAAAGACTCTGGAGACATAGTGATTTGTCTCACATCTTAGGTTCTTTGTCTTTTCTTTCTTTTCCTTTTTTTATTAGTGTACATTGATTGTATAATATGTTTCATTATGTATACATGTATATAACATAGTTTGATCATATTCTCCCCCCACCATTACCTTCTCTTGTCCCTCCTCCTCCACATCTTAGGTTCTTGGAGATGTAGGTTAATGGTGGAGCGCTTGCATGGTGGGAGGCCCTGGATCTAGTCCCCAGAACAGCAAGCAAGCAAACAAAGAAATAAACACAAACTAGGTTCTTAATTTCTGTAAGATTCCCCAGGATTCAGAATTCCACAAATTACTCTTATAGGAATTAAATAATGTAATTCATGTAAAAGTACCCAGGACTATGACTGACATATACTGCATATTCCCCCAAGTGCTAGTTATTAATATTAATAACACCTGATCACCTCACAAAGCCATAAAGTTGACAAGGACTTAAAATATTCTCTGCTTGGCCAGCAGCCCAGCAGGGGCACGGCATTCACACTGGCATCAGTGAGCAGAACTCACAAAACCTCTGAGTTTCAATTCAAATAATCTTGAAGAAATGACCAAAGGGAGCCCTGACTTATCATCAGTAGGACAGAGGGTGGCCTTAAGCTGCAGGGGGCTCTAAGAGTAGACAGATCTTCCAAGGAAGGATTAGGTTGAAGGGCAGGCGCACCCAGTGGGCACCAACTTACCCACTCCATACTATTTTTCTACCTAGCCACTCAGTCTCTAATTTTGTTTTATGTTTATGAGAAAAAGTAAAGGAGGAAATAACTAGTACTTATCCTTCTCCCTAACAAGTTCCAACACAAAAAACTGCCTTTTGAATAAGCAAGTATTTTTGGAATTCCTTAGTTCAAATGAAATTACATGGTTCACATGCTCAAGGCATTTTTTTCCAAGTGTTTTTCCTTTCCAGTCAGTGAAGATCAGACTTTTGGAAAAACTCAAGCTTTCATTAAAGCTCAGACATGCAGGAAATAAAGGCTGGGTGGATCTGCTTAGATCTCTACTTAACTAACAGTAACAATAGATTTGGAGAAAGGATGCAAAGAATATGAACAGTCTCATGATGCCACATACAATCTACACCAAAAGAAAACATGATGAACAAAATTATAAAATTTTCCAAAAGAGCAGAAACAATAATTTTTCAGTTTTTAGGCAGTATCTGAAACAAACATTTACACAATACATTCACTAATGTGTTGCAGTACAATGTAATGTTTTTCTTTTCTTTTCCTTTCTGTTCTTTTTCTTTCTTTTTTTCTTTTTCTTTTTTTTTGCTATACTAGGGGTTGAACCCAGGCCCTCACACGTGGTAGGCAAGTGCTCTACCACTGAGCTGCCTTTCCAAAATTTTATTCAAATCCATTTTAAAATTTTATTCATTTATATGTTATATTATATTATATTACATTATTTTGGGGGGAGTTATTTATCTGTTTGTTTTCTTTTTGAGATAGGATCTTGCTGTGTAGCTAAGGCTGGCTGGGAACTCACTATGTAAACCAGGCTGAACAGGAAATTGCATTGACCTTCCCACCTCAGCCTCCCACATGCACCAGGCCTGGCTACTTTTTCTTTTCTTTTTTCTTTTTTCTTTTTTCCCCCTCTATTTCCTTCCTTCCTTCCTTCCTCCCCCCTCCCTCCCTTTCTTTCTTCCTTCCCTCCTTCCTTCCCTCCTTTCTTTCTTTCTTTCTTTCTTTCTTTCTTTCTTTCTTCCTTTCTTTCTCTTCTTCCTTTTTTTATTTGTGGTACTTGGGACTTGAACCCAGGGCTTTGCACATACTTGGCAAGTGCCCTACCACTATACCCCAGGTAATGTTTTCTTTTTTCTTTTTCTTTTTCTTTTCTTTTTTTTTTCTCGTGTGTGTGTGTGTGTGTGTGTGTGTGTGTGTGTGTGTGTGTGGTGCTGGGGAATTGAGCCGTGGACTTCAGGCATGCTTTTTTGCAAATGCTCAACCACTAAGCTGTACCCACTGCCTCACTTTTATTTTAAGTCAAGATCTTGCTAAATCACTGCCTCTGGCCTCAAACTCACAATCCTAGCTCCCCCTCCAGAGTCTCTGGGATTACAAGCATATGCTACCATGCCCAGTACCCTTTTTCATTTTCTTTCCTTCCTCCCTTCCTCTCATTCTCCCTCTTTCTTCTCTTCTCTTCTCTCCTTCCTCTCCCTCCCCCCCTCTTTCTTTCTTTCTATTTCTTTCTTTCCTTCTTTCTTCTTTTCCGTCTTCCTTCCTTCCTTCCCCCCTCTCTTTCTTTCTTTCTTCCCTCTCTCTCTTTCTTTCTTTCTTTCTTTCTTTCTTTCTTTCTTTCTTTCTTTCTCCTGGGGAACTGAACTCAGGGCCCTTGTACATAGTTTGCAAGTACTCTACCACCAGTCTGCACCCCTCAGCCTCTTTTTATTTTTTATCTTGATATACTCCTGCTAAATTGCATAGGCTGCCTCTGGCCTCAAATTTGTGATCCTCCTGCCTCAGCCTCCTGAGTAGCTGGGATTACAGGCATGTGCCATTTCCCCCAGAAGCTGAACTTTTTTTTTATATTTGGAATTTCAGTTATAGTCTTCATGATCAGTGATTGATTTAGAAAATTACGTTAGCTTGTGAATCAACTCCCTAGTACTAAAAAAAAGTCTAACCACTAGTATTTATAGACTCCTAATAAAAAATGTCTACAGCCATACCACCATGGCATTAAATCCTGTCTGATTTGGGAAACTAAGCAGGGCCAGGCCTCGTCAGTACTCGGATGGGAGACTGCCTGGATAACTGGGTCTGTAGGTTTAGGAGAAGGACTGCAGCCCACTCCCAAAACAATCAGCCATTGAAAACCCTATGAATAGCAGAGAAGCACTCTCAGACATAGTTCTGGGTAGTTTTTTGTTCTGTTGTACATAGGGTCACTATAAGTTGGACCCCATTCCACAATATCTACAACAATGGACAATAAAAAATGTTGCAGCCAGGAGCAGTGATGCACACCTGTAATCCCAGTGACTAGGGAGGCAGAGGCAGGAGGATCACAAGTTTAAGACCAGAGGCAGCCTGTGTAATTTAGCAAGACCCTGTCTCAAAAAAAAGTAAAAATATGGGCCGAGGGTGCACCTAAGTGGTACAGCACTTGCAAAACGTGCAAGCACAAGGCCCTGGATTCAATCCCCAGTACCGGGAAAAAAAAAAAAAAGTTGTCTTTCATCATAAAAATAAACACTTCTTCAAAATTGGCACTGGTAGGAAAATCTTCACATGGTGAAGAATAGCTAGATCTTATATCCTCCCTAGATTTGTTTTCCCTTGGCCTGGAGTGAAGGGCACAATTTCCTTCTTTAATATTGGTCTAAGCCAAGGCAATAGACTAGTCTGATCCCTTGAGCTCTCCCTAATGAACTTCCCTCACCCGAAACTCTGTCAGGCTTTTCTTCCTTGAGAAGTCAAACTGTGGCAGCTACCCAGAGCCAAGGTACACATACCTAGACACCTTAACTCCTCAAGTCTACACCTCAAAGAGAAGAAAGAGCAAGAAAAGTTCAAAGCAACCTCTTGCATAGGTGTGTAACAGTATTTGTTCACTTGGTTGGTGGATGGTATTAATGGTCACTCCCACTAAGGACAATATTCCTAAAAGTAGGCCTGTGAGGTCATTTTTTTTGTAAACTATTTTAGGAATAGAGTCAAAATCAGTAAAAGAAAGAAAGAGAGAAAGAAAGAAGGAAAGAAAGAAAGAAAGAAAGAAAGAAAGAAAGGAGAATGACTTAATATTCTTAGAAACTAAATAAATATTGATATTTCTCCATAAAAACACATTCCTGACAAACTTGGCTATGAATCATATTTTCATATTAAGTTATATTTTAAAGCAGAATTGGAAGACAATCATGTAATGATTTTTGCAGAGAAAACAATTACAAATTTGACTCATTTTCCAATTTGATATTTTATGGAGTTAGATTTTTCACTCACTGATATGATTTAAATTATTTGTTATTGAACATCTAAATACCATAACAAAACCTCTAATATGAAATTTCATTCAATTCTAATGAATTACTCTTGACCTAATGTTTTTAGGTAGAGAAAAAGTCATTCAAGTTATGTATTGTTGTGATACCTTTTCCTCCTCCTTCCTTTACTCCCTCCCTCTTTTTTTTTTTTTTTTTTTGAGACAGTGTCTCACTATGTAGCCCAAATTGACCTAGAGTCTAGATCCTCCTGCGTCAGGCTCCCTAGGGCTGGGATTACAGGTGTAAGCCACCATGACCAGTTTATTGTGATGATCTTGAGACTGGCCAAACTTATTCCCAGTACTAGAATTTTGTTGTATTATTTTTGCTCCAAATAAGTGCATCAACAAAGACTTATTCTATCCCTAAAAGAATTTTAATTTGAGATAATTGTGCACTGGCCCCTCCATCCTCTTTCCACCATCTTTCCTTTCTGCCATAATAGTACTCATGAATGTCCTCACTGATGCTCTCAAGTGCATCAACAATGCTATAAAGAGAGACAAACACCAGGTACTTATTAGGCCATGCTCCAAAAGTCATTGTCCAGTTTCTGTGATGATGAAGCATGGTTACATTGGTGAAGTTGAAATCACTGATGATCACAGAGCTGGGAAAATTGTTGTGAGCCTTTAGGCAGGTTAAACAAGTGAGGAGTGATCAGTCCCAGATTTGATGTACAGCTCAAGGACCTAGAAAGATGGCAGAATAATCTGCTTCCTCCTCTCAGTTTGGTTCATTGTACTGACATCATGGACATCATGGACCATAAAGAAGCAAGACAAAAACACACAGAAGGGAAAATCCTGGGATTCTTTTTCTAGGGAAGTAAAACATACATACAAATAAAATGCCTCAGTGGACTCTAGTACTTAAAACAAAAAAAAGAATTTTAATTCTAATGCTACATTTTGGTAATGGATTTAGCTCCCATCTCAAATGCATGGCCAACAATAAAGAAATGAAGTTTAGGAACTTAATATTTTTCCTTCTGCCAGTGTTTTCTTTTTCTCTGAGGTTAGTAGTCACAGAATAGCTATGGATTAAGGCTACCAAGTCGATATCAAATTTGTGTTCAGAATTGGAAACTTGGCCTTAGCTCAAACACAGCAATTCACATTTAAATAAAAGGAACATTTGGATGCTGTGCTCAAATTTAGGTAAGATTATATTACAACCATTCTGGAAGAAATCAGTCCTAAGATTAGAAGTATTTGCAATGGAATGAGGAATTTCCTTTGGAGAATAATAAGTAGAACTGTTATTGCAAAGTTACCTAAGCCATTTTATGTAATATTATTAGAAGTAACAGGCACAAGCATATGAATATGCTTCCTGTAGAGGAAGCATAGCCAGTACCTAAACCAAGATACTGACATGTATCCTATTGAGAAGAGTTCAAAGTGCATAAGGATAATTTTAAAAAACAGGCTTCTATGTTAAAAGCCACTTCACTTCGCATAGATTTCTCATGTGAAGATAGTCTACATGGGCTACCAGAGACATTTTCTGCCTGCCATGGAAGGTAGAAATGAAGGAATGGCCATAGTTCCTTACACTCAGGAGGTCTGTGCAGGGCCCATCACTTTGTCAATTCTTTCTGGATCTTTTGCTTCACCCTTTCCAACTCTTTGTCAGGTGTATGTTTACTTCCATGGTAAGTAGAATAGAGTCCTGGGGATGTGGTTCAATGGTAAAGTGCTTGCCTAGCATGTTTGAGGCCCTGAATTCAATTCCCGACACCACAAAAAAGGTGGGGGAGGGCATATGTGTGTGTGTGTGTATACACACATATGTGTATATACATTTGTATATATCTATGTATATGTAAGCCTGCAGCTGTAGCGCTGTGGCATCCAATCCCGTCAGATCTCACAAGCTAAGTACAGTCTGGCCTGGTTAGTACTTGGATGGGAGACTGCTTGGGAACACCAAGTGCTGTAGGCTTGGGAGACGGAGCCAGCAACCCACTCCCAAAAATCAATCCGCTGTTGAAAAACCTATGAACAGCAGAGAAGCACTGACAATAGTGTTTCGCCTGTTGTATGCAGGGTCGCTGTGAGTTGGATACCTACTCGATGGCACCTAAGAACAACAACAACAATGTATATGTAGGTGTATACATATTGGATTATCTTACATACTGGGAGCAGAGTAGTTCCATAGCCATACCTACAGAAACACAGGTAGCCACTTAGTCCAAGAGCTGGAAACTTGAAGAGTCTCTGTCTGGTGCCCAAGTCTAGAAATACCCTGAAAAGTCTGGTGTTGCATCTGTGTGGAAGCTGAGGAAAGAGTAGTCTGATGTCCAAGGGCAGTGGCAATTAGAAGCACATGCTCTGGAAGAGTTTTAGCCTGTCCATCTTTATGCGCTGGCTTCTTACTTCTCCTTAATTCCACCCAGGTCCCCAGCCTATTGGCTGTGCTGTCCATACATCAATTCTCTCTGTAAATACCCTGACAGATGCACTCATGGTTGTGGCTCATTGTTGCTATTGTTAGGTGCTTTCAAATTGGGTCCAACTCATAGCGACCCTATGTACAACAGAATGAAACACTCCCCAACACTGTGCCATACCCAGCACTATTTCAGTTCTCTGCTATTCATAGGGTTTTCAATGGTTGATTATTTTGAGATTGCTTCACAAGTGAATTGACATGTCCTTCTCTCATGGTTGTAGTTTAGACATCCCTTAATCCAGTCAAGTTGATAACCAAGGCTCACCATAACAAGACCACCCCTTTCAACTTGACACTCAAGCATATATCCTTAGGCCATGCTCCATCTCCAACCAAAGGCAATAAAAAGCTGGGGGCCATGGTGCATGCCTGTAATCTCAGCAACTTAGAAAGTGGAGGCAGGAGGATCACAAGTTTGAGGCCAGAGACAGCCTGGGCAATTTAACAAGACCCTGTATCAAAATAAAAAAAAAATTAAAGAGGGAGTCTGGGGGATGCAGCTCAGTGGTGGAGTGTCCTGAGTTCAATCCCCAAGTACAGCAGAAATAAATAAATAAATAAATAAATAAATAAATAAATAAATAAAGACAATAATAAAGTCATAATTCCTCCTACAGCTGGGATTTAGCTCAGTTGGTAGAGCGCTGCTCTATAGTCTCTGAGGTCCCAAGTTTGATTCCAAGCACCGCACAAGTGGGAGAAGGGTATGGCAATCCACTCCCAACACAATCCAGAAATAGTCAGCTATTGAAAACCCTCTGAGGGTCGCTAAGAGTTGGATATGACTCTATGGCACCTAACAACAACAATAACAACAATTCCTCCTAATGTGCTATAACTATACTGTGTACAACTGAAAATGCACTAATTCTTTCCCCAGAATAGGTGGCAAAGTCTTTGGAAGAATGCTTGTACTTTTCCTGACATTCCATGACATAACTATGGTAAGGCACATTTAACAACATTTAAGGTTGAATATTAACTCTATCAGTGTTATGTTACATTATAGATAAATAGAAAAAGAACAAGTATACCTGCTTAATATATGTGTATATATGCACCCCCCCCACATCTGTCAGTTTGCAGCACTGTGGGGGCTTGTGTGTTTCGATGAGGCTGAGAGCTCTGACACTGTAACCTCGGACATGAGCAAGGTTACCCATCGTGGACAGGTTTTCAGCTGAGCTTCCAGACTAAGACAGACTAGGGAGTAGGACCTGGTGAGCCACTCCCGAAACAACTAGCTATTGAAAACCCTAAAGAGACACTGTCAGATATAGTGCCGGAAAATGAGGCCCCCAGGTTGGAAGGCACTCAAAAGACTACTGGGGAAGAGTTGCCTCCTCCAAGTAGAGTCTACTGTGATGACAGAAATGGAGCAAAACCCCAGGGTGCTCAATTTGCTGATGTGGCATGACTCAAAATGAGGAGAAACAACTGTAAACATCCATTAATAATTGGAACATGGAATGTACGTAGTATGAATCTAGGAAAATTAGAAATTGTTAAAAGAGAAATGGAGCACATAAACATTGACATTCTAGGCATAAGTGAGCTAAAATGGACTGGCCTGGGCCATTTTGAGTCAGATGATCATATGGTCTACTATGCTGGGAATGATAAACTAAAGAGAAATGGGGTTGCGTTCATCATCAAAAAGGACATTTCAAGATCTGTCCTGAAATACAATGTTGTCAGTGATAGAATAATATCCATATGCATACAAGGAAGGCCAGTTAATATGACTATTATTCAAATTTATGCACCCACCACTAAGGCCACAAATGAAGAAAGGGAAGACTATTATCAACTTCTGCAATCTGAAATAGATCAAACAGGCAATCAAGACATACTGATAATGACTGGTGACTGGAATGCAAAGGTTAGAGACAAAGAAGAAGGCTCAGTAGTTGGAAAATATGGTCTTGGTGACAGAAACGAAGCTGGAGATCACATGATAGAATTTTGTCAGACCAATAACCTTTTCATTGCAAATACATTTTTTCAACAACATAAATGGAGACTATACACATGGACTTCACCAGATGGAACATACAGGAATCAAATTGACTACATATGTGGAAAGAGACAAAGAGACGATGGAAAAGCTCTGTACAAAATGTCAAAATAAGACCAGGTGCTGACTGTGGATCAGACCATCAACTTCTCATATGCAAGTTCAAACTGAAGCTGAAGAAAATTAGAACAAGTATATGAGAGCCACGGTATGACCTTGAGTATATCCTACCTGAGTTCAGAGACCACCTCAAAAATAGGTTTAATGCATTAGACACAAATGACAGGAGACCAGAAGAGTTGTGGCATGAC
>VMDO01010285.1:0-72491 GCA_007922755.1 Pedetes capensis | reverse complement strand
AGTTCTGCAAAATGAGGTCCCCAGGCTGGAAGGCATTCAAGAAATGACTGAGGAAGAGTTGCCTCCTTAAAGTAAGATCAACCTTAATGATCGGAATGTAGTAAAGCCCCTGGGACCTCCTTTTGCTGATGTGGCACAACTCAAAATGAGAAGAAACACAGTGTCTGCAACAATGGGCTGAAACATAAAAAGATCACGTGCCTGGCACAGTGTTGAGTAGTGCTTTGTTTTGTTGTACATTTGTTGTTGTTGTTAGGTGCTGTCGAGTCGGTATCCGACTCATAGCGACCCTCTGTACAACAGGGGAAACATTATTGTCAGTGCTTCTCTGCTGTTCATAGGGTTTTCAATGGCAGATCGATTTTTGGGAGGGGGTTGCCAGGTCCTTCTCCCAAGCTCATAGCTTCTGGTGTTCCCAGGCGGTCTCCCATCCAGGTACTAACCAGGCTTGATCCTGCTTACCTTTTGAGATCTGACGGGATTTGATGCCACAGGGCTATGGCTGCAGGCCTTGTTGTACATGTTGTTGTTGTTGTTGTTGTTAGGTGCCGTCGAGTCGGTACCCGACTCATAGCGACCCTCTGTGCAACAGGGGAAACACTATTGCAGTGCTTCTCTGCTGTTCGTAGGGTTTTCAATGGCAGATTTATTTTTGGGAGGGTGTTGCCAGGTCCTTCTCCCAAGCCTACAGCTTCTGGTGTTCCCAGGCGGTCTCCCATCCAGGTACTAACCAGGCCCGACCCTGCTTAGCTTCCGAGATCTGACGGGATCGGATACCAAAGGGCTACCGCTGCAGGCTTGTTGTACATAGGGTCACTATAAATTGGACCCAAATGAAAAGCACCCAACAATATAGATTATTTATCATTATAATTGCTAATGTATATTGGTTGTACCAAATCATGGGTTTTCTTTGATATCTCTCTGCATGCATATATTATTATTTGATCCTATAGATTTTTTATTTACAAACATGAATTATATAATGAAAAATTTCCCATTATGACATTTGCATAAAATGTACTTTGATCATACTTACCTGTGCCATTTTTGTTGTTGTTAGGTGGCATCAAGTCCTGTCTCACTCACAAGGACCCTTATGGGGTTATCAATGGCTGATTGTTTCAGGATTGCAGCCGTACCACTGTGGCATCCAATCCCATCAGATCACAGAAGCTAAGCACGGTTGGGCCTGGTTAGTCCTTGGATGGAAAACCTCCTGGGAACACCAGGTGCTGTAGATTTGGGAGAAGGACCCAGCAACTCACTCCCCAAAAATCAATCCATCATTGAAATCCCTATGAACAGCAGAGAAACTCTGACAATAGTGTTTCATCTGTTGTATATATGGTTGCTATGAATCAGACACTGACTGGACAGCACCTAACAATAACCCCTTCTATTACTCTTCCTTATCTTCCTGTACCCCTGTTGTGTTCCAAATCCCTAACCATGGCCCCCTCTTCTACTTCCATATCCTTTTTTCCTTTGAGGTTCCACATATGAGAGAGAGTATGTGATAATTCTCTTTGTCGGACTGGTTTATTTCACTTAACATGATCTCCAGTTGCATTAAGTTTTCCTGCAAGCAATATGATTTCTTTCTCTTTTTTATGGCCAAACAATATTCCATACCTACTATATACATCACACTTTCTTTATCCATTTGTGGGCGCCTGGGCTGATTTAATGACTTGGCTATTGCAAAAGGTGTAGGGATAAATATGAGTATGTAGGAGTCTCTATACTAAGCTAAAGCTTGATTCTTTTCAGAATATACTCAGCAGTGTTACAGCTAGAAAATATCGTAGTTCTATTCAAATGCACATGAGCTTCTTTTCTCTTCTCTTTATTTTTCCGTCTTTCATTCTTTCTCTTTCTCTCTCTCTTTCTCCCTTCATTCATTTCTTTCTTTCTTTCTTTCTTTCTTTCTTTCTTTCTCTTTTTTTGTTGCAGTAGTGGGTGTTGAACTCAGGGTTTTATGCATACTCTGCAAGCACTCTACCACTGAGCAATGCCTCCAGCTCCAGTTTTGTTTTTTAATCACAAGACAAGGTCTCACTAAATTGCAGTGGCTCCCTCTGGCCTCGAACTTGAGTTTCTCCTGCCCCCACCTCTGTAGTCCCCGGTATTACAAGTGAATGACACCTGTCCACTGATGAATTTCAATAAGACTGAGTTTTGATGTCACATGTCGTTTTTAGTGAAGTCACACAATTTTTGGAATGAGGAGAAAATATATTTTTAATGCTAACAGAAAGAACAAAGCCTGCAAGTCAAATGAGGAGGAAAATAAAGAGATGTATTCCTAGAAAGGAAATACACTAAAAAAGTCTTTTTCTGTTTTTCTTTGTCAAAGCATAGCTCTTTGACTTTCTATTTAGATATAGTTTTATCCTTGCACAGTTTAAATATAAATAACATGTGGCATGGAGCTAGCTCCCAAGGTTTTATGCTATTAACAGTGTTAACATGTGCAGATGTCTGTCTCGTATTGAAATCCCTACATGGGATTCTATTTGATCTTGGAGAATTCACCCTGGCAGTCCTCTCAAACCACAGTAGGTTTGCCCTAAAAGTAGCTAATAAACCTTGTTGGCTTTGGAAGGTCTGACAGAAATTGCGGACACCATTTGCCACACACAGAAATACAATAAAGAACACCACACTGGGGCAACGGAAGCCTTTTTAAAGCATGAACATGCTGTATTCCTAATAATACTTTGGCTTTAATGGAAACGTATTTATATTGGGTCCACTTTGTATAATGTCACATTTTACTTTAATGCCTTAGAACCCACAGTCCATGAAATATTCTTAGGAGATAAACTTCATTACAAAATCTTTATTTATAAAAATAGATTTTGCTGTGAATGGAATAAAATAGAGAAAAATCATTGCAGCAAACCCATTTTGCCGAAATGAAGTTCACAGATACATTTTAATGAAAGGAATATATAAAACTGAATAAATGATGTGTTTTTAACCTCACAGATTATCCATCAATAAATTAACAATTGTAATTTACATTTTTGGTTATAGAGCCAACTTTTGGTTGTAAAACAACATACATTTATACATATTTGTTTAGGTTTTGTCATTAAGAAAAGGCATTTCGTAGCCTAAGGCATTGAAAGCTATTTTTCTACATTTTCAGTTTATATTGAATTCTATACAAATTTGCATGAATGATATGTGAGTGAAAATTTGTGTTTTTTCCTGAGCCTTCAGGGTTTAGTGAAAAGTCTGTACAAAATATTTATTTTATTTATTGTTAATAATGCATGCATAAAGTTTTATTGATCTGGTTTAAATCATGTTATATAAGGAATATAATCTTTTTATAAGTAAAATCCAACTTCTTTATATTAAAAAAGGAGTCACTTGCCTAGAAGTAGCAAAAATACAGACAAGATCTCCTAGGGCTTCTTCTGGACTAGGCTGTTTTGTGTTTTCTTTTTTCCAAGTCTTTTTATCATCTGTTGGGTGCTGTGACCCCAACCATCCATACTTTCTCCTCTGGGGCTCTTCCTCATAACTGACCCAGAGCTACCTGCATATAAAGAAGGCAGGAATCCAGGGAGTGTCCATCCATGCTAATCCATTGGGGACACGTTCACCAGTACCTACTCCATGTGGGTGGGAGCAGTACCTGGCAACCCACTCCCAAAAAACAATCAGCCGTTGAAATCTGTATGAATAGCAGAGAAGCACTGATAATAGTGCTTCCTCTGTTGTACATTGGGTCGGTATGAGTCAGACATGGACTGGACATGACCTAACAACAAAAAGAAATGCATGTGGGTATAAGGATGGCCAGTTTCCTCTCCTCCTCAGATTGAAAAAAAAAACGAAACAAAAACCCTGAGGTATCATTTTCCCTCCAATTGTGAGATTAGTCCTTGAATCTTGGTCCAAATGACCCCATCTTGCAACATGCTGCCATATAATTGTTCTACATTGTTCTATAGTTGTTCTATATTGGAATAGAACAAGCCCAACCTTCTTATGGCTGGGCAATGTTTGTTGACATCCACAGAAACCCGGATAATGGCAAGATCGGAATGCACATAGACGTGTAAATTTACCAGAGCCTGGTTTTGTTGTCTGAGCCTCTGGTCACCTTGATTGTTTGCACACTAGGCAGTGCTCTGAGCTAGGCTTGCTCTAATTCTTCTGCTGACTTGTTGTTGTTGTTAGGTGCCGTCGAGTCGGTATCTGACTCATAGCGACCCTCATAGGGTTTTCAATGGCTGACTGTTTCGGGATTGCTTTGGGAGTGGATTGCCAGGACCTTCTCCCATTTTTTGCAGTGCTGGGAATTGAACTCGGGACCTCAGAGACTGCAGCACAGCGCTCTACCAACTGAGCTAAATCCCAGCCCTCTGCAGACTTAGAGCCATGTAAAACAGGAGCTTGTCAGGTGCAGGGCTGGCAACTTTGGGAAAATGCAGATATCCTCTGTCATTCACTGCTCTGCAAGCGACCTCTAATAGACTCAGTTTGGTCATCAAGATGACCTTGTATGAGTCCTTCTTTGGGATGCTGGTGTCATCTCAGTTTGGAGGCAGATGCTAATTTCACATCTTCCCCCAAATATCACACGGTATCCCTGCAGGATCAAGCTGAGACAACTACCATCTGCTCTACCTGAAATCTTACTCTAGCAGAAGTTGTATACATATGTCTCTTTTCCTCATGTTAATTTGCTCAGTTTCTTCCAGGAGCACTCGTTAAAATGTTTTCAAACTGAGTCTCAGTTTATCACCTCTCTGAAGGTTAATGCAAATGAACAATGTTGGCATTTGACATCCATGGAATGCATGAATTTTGAGAAAACGCATGAGTTTTGTGACAAGTCTACTTGGTGGTGTATGCCTATAATTCCCTTGACTCAGGTGGCTGAGATAGAAGGATAGTAAACTTAAGGCCAGAGGCAATCTGCATAACTTAGCAAGACACAGCCTCAAAATTAGTAAAAAATAAAAATAAGCTGAGGATGCAGTTTAAGGGTAGAATGCTTGCAAGCCATGTGTGAAGCTCTGGTTTCAACCCCTGGTACCACTAGAGAAAGAAAAAAAGAAAGAAGAAAGAAAGAAAGAAAGAAAGAAAGAAAGAAAGAAAGAAGAGAGAAAGAAAGAGAGAGAAAGGAAGGAAAGAAAGGATGAAAGAAAGAAAAAAGGAAAAAGAAAGGAAATAAGAAAGAAAGAAAAGAAAGGAAGAAAGAAAAAGAAAGAAAGGAAAGAAAGAAAAGAAAGGAAGAAAGAAAGAAAGAAAAAAAGAAAGAAAGAAAGAGGGAAAGAAAGAAGGAAAGAAAGAACAAGCAAGCAAGCAAGGAAAGAAAAAACTTGTCTTACCTGTGAATAACTTTTACAATTACAATTTTAATTGACCATGGAGAATCCAAAAAGGGATGATTAAACTCAGCCACTGATTTTTAGGTCCAGAAAACAGTTCTCTCCCATATAGTTTTAGAGTGGATAGTTCAGTCATACAAAGTCCAAATGGTGAATTTCACTAAATATCGAAGGGAATTTATTTCAAAACCCAAATTTATTAATTTAGAATAATAAAAATATAATGGCCAAGTGGAAGTTAGACATACCAGGCAGATAGCACACACTCCTGGACTATTTAGAAATAGAATAAGAGGAACAGCTTATTAGAATCAGAACATGGGTATATGTGAGAGGATTGTATGCTCTAAACATACTGATTTCAAGGTGCATAATCAAACTGAATGTGTGTGCATTTGCAAAAGGGTTCCCATAATATGGCAAGATATTCTTGGTGGCTGATATGGACTATTTTTGTTTTTTCTACTTTGTAAGGCCACTGCCAATATCAATCTCTATTGGTTGTATCAATCTCTATTGATTGTGTCAATCAATCTCTATTGATTCTGTCTTCTTTTTTTATTCTTTGTGTCTTTGGATGAAGCATCCTGCTTCAAATTAAAACTGAATAAATATATATGCTCTCGAATTTACCAGGATGTTGTTGTTGTTGTTAGGTGCCACTGAATCACATCCAACTCATAGTGACCCCATGTACAACAGAATGAAACCCTCCCTGACACTGTGCCATGTCAGCCACTGTGCTTCTCTGCTATTTATAGGGTTTCCAGTGGCTGAATGTTTCAAGATTGTACAGAAGTGGGGGCTGCGAGGTCCTTCTCCCATTTTTGCAGTGCTGGGGATCAAAGCCAAGGACTCAGATAGTGCAGAGAAGCATGCTACCAAGTGAGATCAACTCCACCCCTACTATGACATTATACCATGATAAATTCATCTTATGTTGAAAATATCATAAATTGAATAAGTTGAAAATGTATTAAATACCTATAACCAACTGATCATCATTGTTGTTGTTAGGTGCCATTGAGTCATGCCCGACTCACAGTGACTCTCATAGGGTTTTCCATGGCTGATTGTTTTCGGAACTGCCTAGGGAGTGGGTTGCCATGTCCTTCTCCCATGCTGGATGGCATGTATTAGCCTATTTTTCTTAAACATGCTCAGAACATTTATTTTAAACTATAGTTAGACATCATAAGAAAGCATCATAAGACATATCATTATTGAAATCAAAATTCAACTTTGGATAGGTAGTTGTTTTGCATGCATTTGGCTTTTGAACACAGGTAAACCAAGCCACCATAAGTTGGACACTGTCTGTAAATAAAAACTTGAAGCAATTTAATATTTTTGTTGCATTCCCCCTCAGCGAAATGAGGAGTGTCTGTTGTCTTCAAGCTTATTTGCCTAAGTCAAAACTTTGACTATTGCAGAGCAAAGGTGCATAAATAAATTCCTGACAATAATCTCTATGGTGTTATATACTACCTACAGGCTATAATACATATTATTTCTAAGTACATCAAAAATGGTATGAAATTACTTAATTAAAAGTATCTATTATTTTGGACACAGGAAGCTAACAAAGAAGCTAGATGTGCAATACTGTCTTGTTGACTAATTCCTTCTAAAACATACTAATTAGTATGGATTAACCTTTAAATATGCCTGCAGTGAAAGCACTGTGGTGTCTGATCCTATCTGATCCTATCAGATCTATCAGCTAAGCAGGATCAGGCGTGGTTAGTTCTTGGATGGGAGATGGCCTGGGAACACCAGGTGCTGTAGGCTTGGGAGAAGGACCCAGCAACCCACTCCAAAAAATCAACCCGCCATTGAAAACCCTATGAATAGCAGAGAAGCACAACAATAGTGTTTCATCTTTTGTACATAGTGTCTCTATGAGTTGGACACGGATGTGATTGCACCTAACAACGACAACCTTTAAATGGATTCTATGTAAATAACCTATGGTTTATATGAGATACTAGAACTTTTTATAGGAGGAATATAGTTATTGACTCCATTTAATAACAATAAGGAGACAGAATGTGATTTGCCATGTATGACAGTTTACCAGGGCTGCAAAATGTCTGTAACTGAACAGCTTAAGACAAAAGAAGTTTATTCCCTCCCATTCTGGAGACTCAAAGTGTGTGGTCAAGGTTGGCTGGGGCACACTTGCTCCACTAGCACCAGACGGCGATCCTTCCTGCTTCTTCCAGCTACTGGGGGCTCCAGGCCTCATCACTCTTGTCTCTGTTTCTGTCTTCTTAAGACTTCTCTGTGGCTCACATTGTTTCTTCTGTGGAGGTTTCTGTTTCCAGATCTCCCTTTTCTCACAAAGATAGTCATCAGTGTATTAAATTCCACTCTAAACTCGTATAAGCTTACCTTGTGATTTGATTAGTTCTGCAAAGAATCTGTTTCCAAGTAAGGTCACGTTTAGCTGTTATAAGTAGATTATTATTTTTTTTTTGGCAGGGGATAAATATTATTCATCACATTACACTACCTTACTTCTTTAACTTGATGTCAGAAGAACAAATTTCATCATTATCTTAGAACAAGTTTCCTGGAACTGAGGCTC
Organism: Pedetes capensis; assembly: GCA_007922755.1. Lineage (NCBI taxonomy): Eukaryota > Metazoa > Chordata > Mammalia > Rodentia > Pedetidae > Pedetes > Pedetes capensis. The sequence continues at coordinate 64,544 of VMDO01010285.1, read as the reverse complement.
TAAGATGAAAATTGACATGCAGAAGATTTATTTGGAAGTGCCTTTAATGAAGGATAAATAAAAGCAAATAAAAAATTCATCTATGTGGGGAATAGTAATTATTTGTGGTTAGGGACAGTGATATGGAGGTTGGATAAAAGCACAGTAGATGTGATCAGTGCATCCTATTATGTGTGTGTTGAAAAATCACAGCAAAGTCCATTGCTATGTGTAATTTCTGCATGTTAATCAAAATAAAATAAAATATTCTTAAAAAGTGATTGCAAGTGAGATGATTGGGCCAGAGAATATTTGGAAACGTAAAGTAGTTCCATCAGGGGATTAAGCTGGTACCAAAGGGCGCTTAGCACTTGTGAGTGTCAAAATATGAGGTAATTAGCCAGGCTTTCACACCGCAACATGAGTCATTCATTGAATAATACTTGCCCCTGAAGAGGAAGCCAGAGTTTGGTCAGGGACCTCTCTCTTGGATATATATACTGCCATGAACTATGGGCACAAAAACTTGTATGGCACAATATTATCATAACTGAAATGAAGAATATAAACCACACTATTTTGAAAATTAGAGAATCCCTGTTTCAATTGCTCGAAAAAATTCTAATATGGAGAATGATTTTCTTCAACAAAATAGCAACGTTAAAAGAAAGCAGTAGTTTATAAATTTCCTAAATGTACAGATAGTTAACAGTCACCAGGAGGAAATGACTATTCAGCCAGAAATAGACAGTAGAAAGTGACTCCCTGTTAGGGAGATTTTTAAATTTAATTTTTCTGAAATTAGTTTGAACAGAGTGGAGAGGACTACATTACATTTTAAAAAGCAGAGAGATAAGAATAGCAATTACTGTGCTGCACAGTCCTAAAATTAGAAGTCCATTTGCCTGTTGCTGGCTGATATTGTTTTGATCATTTCCCTGATACATAGCTCTCTTCTCCCAGAATCTATGGGGCTCAAACCTGCAGCAAGACCCTCTCTGAATGATTTTGCAGATTTGAAAACTTCCTCCAATGTGGCCGATTTTCTATTTTGTGGACAAGCAAGGGAAGACTTTTTTGTGTGTGTGTATCAGCGTTCCCCATCCCTGAATCACAAGTCTCCTTCTCTATCTCAGCACTAAGATATCACACCCAGGTCACACAGGTGTGGTGGTGCACGTCTGTAATTCCAATGACTCTGGAGGCTGAGGGTAGAGGATCACAAGTTGGAGGCCACGGGCAGTCTGAGCCACTTAGTGAGACTCTGTTTTAAAGTAAATTTGAAAAGTGGGATGTGGGTACATCAAACCAGTGGTAGAGTGCTTAGAAAGCATAGAAGAGGCCCTGGGTTCAACTCCCTAGTACCAACAAAAAATGTTACCACATATATTTTCTTAGACATATCCTAATTCTTTCACTCTTTTATTCTTATAAGAAATTTCACAAACCCATGTACTACTTTGAAGAAAGAATATGATCTTTTAAAGGACCCAAGTGTAATGTAACACTCACAAGAATTATGAAAACTGAAGTAAGTTGTACTAAAAATGATAAAATTTGTGTTGTGTGTTGTTGGTGGTGGTGGTGGGTTCCATAGAGCCAGGTCCAACTCATCCTGACCCTTATAAGGTTTTCACTGGCTGTTTATTTCCAGAGTGGATTGCCTCATCCTTCTTTTTTCACCATTAAACATCTATTTAAAATTTTACCTAATTGCTGTTTGTATATACAAACATATATACATGTGCCTTTGCATTCATTATATATTTTATGCAAACATTTATTCATATATACACATGCATAGATAGATAGATAGATAGATAGATAGATAGATAGATAGATATAGATTCCCTCACTTGTATGTCAGTTTGCCATAATATACATGGACCAAGAGGCAGTCATTTGAACAGAACAAGGAAACACTGCCTGGTTTAAGGTTGAGAAGGTGTGCATCAGGGCTGTATATTTCCCCATATCTCTTTAATTTATATGCTGAGTGAATACTCCAAGAAGCTGGACTTTATGAGGAAGAATGTAGCATCAGGATTGGAGGAAGACTCATTATCAACCTGCGTTATGCAGATGACACCACTGTGCTTGCTGAAAGTGAAGAGGATTTGAAACATTTACTGACAAAGATCAAAGAACACAGCCTTCAGTATGGATTGTGACTAAACATCAATAAAACAAAAATCCTTACAATTGGGTCAGTATGCAACTTCAGGATAAATGGAGAAAAGATAGAAGTTCTTCAAGATTTTGCTTTGCTTGGTTCTATAATCAACACCTGTGGAAGCAGCAGTCAGGAAATCAAAAGATGCATTGCTCTAGGAAAAGCTGTGACAAAAGACGTCTTTAAAGAGTTGAGAAGTAAAGACATCATATTGAAGACAAAGGTGCACCCGACTCATGCCATGGTATTTTCAGTGGCATCATATTGTTGTGAAAGTTGAACAATGAATAATGGAGATAGGAGAAAAATTGATGCTTTTGAATTGTGGTGCTGGAGACGTCTATTGAATACACCATGGACTGCCAAAAGAACCAACAGATCTGTCCTAGAAGAAGTGCAACCAGAGTGCTCCTTGGAAGCAAGAATGGCTAGACTGTGTCTGATGTATTTTGGACATGTATTCAGGAGGGACCAATCCCTGGAGAAAAACATCATGTTTGGGAGAGTGGTGAGTCAATAAAAAGAAGGAAGACCCTCTGTTGGATGCATTGACACAGTAGCTGCAACAAGGGGCTTAACCATAAAAAAGATCATGTGCCTAGCACTATGTAGGGGAGTGTTTCCTTCTGTTTTACATGGGGCGGCTATGAGTTGAACGCAACTTGATGGCACATAACAACAACAACATGGATTATATATTTTATGTACATATATATGTGTATGTGTGTATGTGTATAAATATATTATTTGCATTTGTTGGTACATATATCTACATGTATATAGATTCATTATATATGTAATACACACATGTTTAGACAAACATGAGTGGATAGCAAAATTATATTATATTATATCAATTATATTATGTATATATGTAAGCATATATGTCTGCATGTATATACATTTATACATACATTTACAGAAAAACATGGGTGAATAACAAAATTATGCATGTTATCTACACGAATATATTCACCTATATAAAGATGCATTTTACATATTTTTGCATGCATATATATCTGTGTATTGATACATTAAATACATATATGTAACTTCATAGATCTAATAATGTACCAGATAGGATATGTCATAAAACTCTAATGATTTAAATTAAGTATTGCAGTAGATCTATGTTTTAACAAATAGTGATGGGCAGGGAATGTAGCTCAGTGATATAGCTATTGCCTAGCAGGCACAAGGCAATGGGTTTAGTCCCTGGAAAGACAAAACAAAATAAACAAAAAAACAACAACAGGCACAAAAAAAACAATGGGGAAACATGAGCACCAATTGAAAAATAAATTGCACCACCTACTGTTTCTCAAATGGGAGAAGGTCGTGGCAATGCACTTCCGAAAATAACTGTGAAACATTCAGCCACTGAAATCCTCTGAGGGTTGTTATGAGTCGGACCCGCCTCTACGTCACCTAACAACAACAAATGTTTTGTGGAGGTGACAGTTGTTATTTCCAAATGTGTTGAGCTGCATAAACTGGAAGACATGGGATTTGCCAGAGGAAGGAGAGACCTTGAAACCACTACAGCATCCACTGTGTTCTTGATTCAAACGTTCATGAGTGGTCACTGCTGTTTCCCTTTTCCCAGAAGTTTCACTTCAGCCACCAAGCTGGTCTCTAGACCCTGGCAGTCTTCATGTTGTGCACACAACTTGCCAAAAGCTGAGTTCATGTAGAAGCAAAAGGAAGATCTCAGAGAGGCTCTAAAACCATGCTCCACCCTCCACGTCTAGAAGGAGGACAAATGGCGAGAATCAGGTATTCTTTAGTAAGAGGCATAGCTGGAAAGCACACAGGTGGGTGAAGGATTTGGATTTCTAGCCTGAGTATACAGAAAAACATCCCATGCAGGAGGAAGAAAAGCCAGCTAACACATTATGACAATGGGCATAAGAGGTTCTCACCACTCGCTTAAAATGGCATCATGATCCACAAAGTTTTTCGGCGTCGTAGAGCGGGTCTTCCATCTCATTTGCCAATTAATTCAGTTTTGTTTATCTGGTTGACTTGTAGCTATCATCTTTCTATCAAACTCCACCCTTATATCTCATTAATGAGAGTAGTTAAGGGTTCATTCTTTTCCGATCTCTTTGATTTCTATTGTCACGTACGTTTTCTCCACAGCCTATTAATATACACCAAGGTTGTCTTGTGAGGAGGAAAATAAGGTCAAAGAGGTTAATTACCAACTTTTCTTCAATCTCTAATCTTCTTCAAAGCCCTTCCTTTGAAACCTGGTCTCAATTCCATTGCCCAATTTCCTTTCAAATGAACTTCAATGTGCTTTGCCCTCAGCCTCTCTGCTAGTACTTCTCTAGAAAAAAACGATTTTCTGTTTGCAACTTCCAGTGACTTTTTCAGCTGTCTTTTATTTGACTTCTGTGCAGTGTCTGATGTGTTCTTGAATGCCTTCAGGCCTGAAGGGCTCATTGTACAGGATTATATTTGACAGTGCTTCTCTGCTATTCATAGGGTTTTCACTGGCTAATTGTTTTGGAGTGGGCTGCCGGGTCCTTCTCCCTAGTGTGTCTTAGTCTGGAAGCTCAGCTGAAACCTGTCCACCATGGGTGGCCCTGCTGGTGTCTGAAATACTGGTGGCACAGCTTTCAGCATCACAGCAGCATGCAAGCCCCCACAGCATGATAAGCTGACAGACAGGCAGGGGGCGTCTAGCTTCATAACTATTATCTATTGTTTATCTACCTACTCTCTATGGATCCTGTACCGTGTATCTACTTATTTCCCCATTTGTCTACATCAGGTCTCTATTACATATCTTCCTATGTATCTATGCGTCCACTTATGCATGTATCCACCTGTCTTTCTATATATCTGCCTAGCTTTCTATATCATCCATCATTGACCAATTTATCTAACATCTATCTTTATCTATGTAATCTGTTTATCCATCTGTATTTCTATCCCTGTAGCTTTGAATTATTATCTATTGTCTATTTACCTGTATCTTGGGAGAAGGGCCTGGCAATCCACTCCCAAGGCAATCCGGAAGCACTCAGCCATTGAAAACCCTATGAGGGTCGCTATGAGTCGGATACCGACTTGACGGCACCTAACAACAACAACAACCACCACCACCCTATCACAGAGCTTTTTACCCATTCATTTGTATCATCTATTATCTGCCATCTATTTACCTAATTATCCACCAGTCTTTCTATCTATCCATCAACTATTAGAGATCCATCTCTCAAATAGGTATCCATGCAAAATATTCAGGCATTGTGTCATGTGAATTGTTTGCCTGGAAACTCTTGAATCAGTGGGACACGCTGCCAGGTTGGAGAACTTCGATGGGAGTTGATGGGGTAGTTTTAGATCAGAATGTCTTGATACTAACAGAAATATTTTGTTTTCTGGTTTTGGTTTTGAACTGATTAGATTTGGCTTTTGGCTTTTTCAACTGATTAGATGAATCCTACTCACACTGCCGAAGAAAATCTGCATGACTGAAAGTCAAATGACTGTAGGTAATAACTACAAATATAAAATACCCTTATGGAAATGCATAGACCCATGTTGGATCACAGAATCTGATCTTCAAACCTAGTCAAATTGACACATAAGACTACCACACCACTGAAGACAGAAACTTCCCCTTTTGTTCCATTTTATAAAAAAACATGAGCAATGTAAACTCACTGGGACTTCCAATCCAATATGACCTTTTTGTGTCTATAGTGAACAAATCTATTTTGCTTTCTCCATGCTTTCTTTTTTTTTAACTTATTTTGTTACATTTCTATTTATTCTACTTCATACATCCAGCAACGCAGAATCATTTTCCAATGGAATTTATGTTGTTACTGGTAGATAACTATATATGAGATATACTCATTTCACATAAAAATTACTTATTATCAGAAAGAAATTACCCATGAAAAGAAATTCCCTTATTTTGCAAAATATTTCCCTCTATGAATTCAAAATAATTACATGGGAAAAAGGATCACCCCAAAAAAGTCATATATATATATATATATATATATATATATATATATATATATATATGTGGCACCATATTTGTAACACCAACATCAATGGTGGTAAAATCTGTATTTTTTTCTTCTTTTGTTTCATGAAGAGAAGAAATAATGACATCCTAGTAAAATGCTTACAGATGAAGAAATTCCCCTACACTCAAACGTGTATTGTGTATTTCTTTATTTGTTTCAGAAAATTGACAATAATTTTCCTTTTTTTTTTTTTTTTGGCCAGGGAAGGACTCATCATTTTTTCAATCAAATCAATCATTTTTCTCTAAGACTCAGTTTGACAAATTGTAAGGAAAGAGTCCTCTCAGTGGACTTAGATGAGCATTCTATTGCATTCAAAAAAAATAGCTCATATTGTGCTGAGAAATAGCAGTACAACAAAATTGCTATCTGTTATGTTCTTATACTACTACAAATCCAAACAAATGGAAAAATAAAAATTTCATTTGTATCTCATGAAATATGCCATGCACACATGTCAATGCTGGATCATCATTCCAACAAGCAAGGGAGAAAAATCAAAACAAAACAAAACAAAACAAAAAATAACAAATCCAAAATGAATTATGTGGAAGTGCAAAATGCATATAAATTGTGAAGCGGTGCTCACTCCATAACTATTATCTCATAAGCCTTACAAACTAAAGAAAGCATTGATCATGTTTTTTTTTTTTTGGCAGTTTGAACCTCAGTAAATAAAGCAAAAACACTGCCTTCATTTCAAAGCCTATTCATCTAGATATTCCTATTATCTACTGAGTCAAAATCGTCTTGTTCTCCTCAAATGACAAGCAATCTCCTGCCATTTCTTTGACTGTCCTGCCTCCTGCATGCTGTTGCAACCCTTCATTTGTTTAATGCCATCTTTTGGGGGGACTGCCATGGTACTCATTGTGATTGCAATTCCATTCAACTTCAAGAAGTAGCCAGGCATGGTAGTGGCGAAGACCTATAATCTCAGTGGTTCAGGAGGCAGAGGCAGGAGGATGAGAAGATCCAGGCCAGAGGGAGCCTGGGCCATTTAATGAGACCCTGTTTCAAAAGAAAAATTAAAAAAAAACGGGCTCGGCGTACAACTCAGAGGCAGAGTGCTTGCAAAAGAATATAAGAGGGCCTGGGTTCCACTCCTCAGGACTATAAAAAAATAACAAAGGAAATCATAGATAACATCTCTTTTTAAGTAAGCACCATATATATATATATATATATATATATATATATATATATATATATATGTATGTATGTATGTATGTATGTATGTACATATATATATATGTATGTATGTATGTATGTATATATATATCTCCCCTATGTGTCTGTCGGGCTGGGATTTAGCTCAGTTGATAGGGCACTGCACTGCAGTCTCTGAGGTCCTGAGTTCAATTCCCAGCACCGCAAAAATAGGAGAAAGATCTGGCAATCCACTCCCAAGGCAATCCTGACACTGTCAGCCATTGAAAACCCTATGAGGGTCGCTATGAGTCAGATACCGACTTGACGGCACCTAACAACAACAACAACATGTGTCTGTCAGTTTGCCATACTGTGTGTGTTGCTGTGATGCTGAAAGCTATGCCACCAGTATCTCAGATACCAGTATGGACAGGTTTCAGCTGAGCTTCCTGATTAAGACAGACTTGGGAGAAGGACATGATCCACCTATTCCCAGAACAATTAACAATTGAAAAGCCTATGAATAGTAGAGAAACATCGTCAGATATAGTGACAGAAAATGAGCCCCTAGGCTAAAAGTCATTCAAGAGACATCTGGGGAAGATTTGTCTCCTCAATATGTTGTTGTTGTTGTTGTTAGGTACCGTCGAGTCAGTGTCAGACTCATAGTGACCCTCTGTACAACAGGAGAAACACTATTGTCAGTGCTTCTCTGCTGTTCATAGGGTTTTCAATGGCAGATTGATTTTTGGCAAGGGGTTGCCAGGTTCTTCTCCCAAGCCTACAGCTTCTGGTGTTCCCAGGCGGTCTCCCATCCAGGTACTAACCAGGCCTGACCCTGCTTAGCTTCCGAGATCTGATGGGATCGGATGCCACAGGGCTATTGCTGCAGGCCTCCTCAACGTGAGTCAACTTTAATGAAGGGAATAAAGACCTTGAGACCTTCTTTTGCTGATGTGGCATGACTCAAAATGAGGAGGCACTACTGTAAACATCCATTAATAGTTGGAAAATGAAATATACATAGTATAAATAAAGGAAAATTAGAAATCACCAAAAGGAAAATGGAGTACATAAACATCAACATTCTAGGCTTCAGTGAGCGAAAATTGACTGGCATGGGCTGATTTGAATCAGAAAATCATATGGGCTATTATGTTGGGAATGGACAGATTAAAGAGAAGTGGAGTTGCATTCATCATCAAAGAAAGAAATCTGAAGATCTATCTAGAAGTACAGGGCTGTTAGTGATAGAATAATATCTGCATGCCTAAAAGGAAGGCTAGTTAATATTAGTATTCTTCAAATTTACACACCCACCAATAAGGCTACAAATGAAGATAGGGAAGATTTTTACAAGCTCCTGCAATCTGAAATAGATTGAACATGCAATCAGGATGTACTCATAATTACTGATGGCTGGAATGAAAAGTTGGAAACAAAGAAGGATGAGTAGTTGGAATATATGGTCTTGGTGACAGAACCCATGTTGGAAATTGCATGATAGAATTCTGTCACACCAACTACCTTTTCATTGCAAATACATTTTTTAATCAATAAAAACTGTGACTGTACACATGGAATTCACAAAGTGGAATATATAGACACAAAATTGACTATATTCGTGGAGGGAAATGATGGAAAAGCTCAATATCAGAAGTCAGAACAAGACCAGGTACTGACTGTGGTTCAGACCATCAACTGCTCATGTGCAGGTTCAAACTGAAACTGAAGAAAATTAGAACAAGTATATGAGAGCCATGGTATGACCTTGAGTATATCCCACTTGATTTCAGAGACCACCTCAAGAACAGGTTTAATGCGTTTGATTCTAAGGATTGAAGTCCAGATGAGTTGTGGCATGACAAAAAGGACATCATTCATGAGGAAAGCAAAAGGTTATCAAAAAAGAAAAGAGTGAATTACAAAAGAGATTCTGAATCTTGCCCTTCAGTGACAAGCAGCTAAAGTAACAGGAAGACATAGTAAAGTTAAAGAACTAAACAAACGTTTTCACAGAGTATCTCAATAAGACAAAAGAAAATTTTATGATACATGCAAAGAACCGGAGATAAAAAACCAAAAGGGAAAAACCTGCTCTGTTTTTATCAATATTAAGGAATTGAAAAAAATCAAGCCTCCAGTGGCAGTGGTGAAGGATTTTACAGGGAAAATATTAAACAACACAGGAAACATCAAAAGAAAAATGAAGGAATACGCAGTCATTATACCAAAAAGAATTGGTGGATGACCAACCATTTCAAGCGGTTACTTATGATCAGGACCCAATGATATTGAATGACTAAATGGAAGCTGCCTTTGAGGAATTGACAAGACACAAGGCTCCAGGAATTGATGGAATACCAATACAGATGTTTCAACAAACTGAGTCAGCACTGAAAGTATTCATTTGTGTATGCCAAGAGAATTGGAAAACAGCTACCTGGCCACCCGACTGGAAGAGTTCCATTACTTGTGCCCATTCCAATAAAGGGGATCCAACCAAATGGGGAAACTATTGAACGATATCATGAATATCACATGCAAATAAATTTTTGCTAAAGATCATCCAAAAGGGACTACAGCATTAAATAGACAAGGAATCCCAGAAAAATCAAGTCAGATTCAGAAAAAGGTAGGGAACCAGGGACATTAGTGCTGATGTCAGGGTATTAGCCAAAAGCAGAGAATAGTAGAAAGATGTCTATATTTTACTGATTGTTCAAATGCTTTGATTGTGTGGATCATAACAAATTATGGATAACATTGTGAAGAATGAGAGTACCAGAGCACTTCATTGTACTCACGAGGCGTCTGTTCATGGACCAGAAGACAGTCTTTTGAACAGAACAAGGAAACATTGCCTGGTTTAAGTCAAGAAAGGTATGTGCATAGGCTGTATCCTCTTCATTCTCAATGCTGAGGAAATAATCCGAGAAGCAGGATTTATGAACAAGAATGTGACATCAGGATTGGAGGAAGACTCATTAACATGCTGTGTTATGCAGATGACACAATTGTGGTTGCTGAAAGTGAAGAGGATTTGAAACATTTCCTGATGAAGACCAAAGAACACAGCCTTCAGTATGGATTGTGTCTTAACATCAAGGAAAACAAAATCCTTATAAGTGGATCAGTACACGACTTCATAAAAAAATGGAGAAAAGATTGAGGTTGTCCAAGATTTTGCTTAACTTGGTTTTATAATCAACACTCATGGAAGTAACAGCCAATAAATCAAAAGATGAAATACATTGGGTAAAAGACCTCTTTGAGGTACTGAAAAGTGGAGAAGTCACATTGAAGATGAAGGTGCGCCGGACCCATGCCATGGTGTTTTCAGTCACATCATATGGTTTTAAAAGCTGGACATTGAATAAGGGAGACAGAAGAATTGATGCTAGAGATAAATAGTGACTATACCCTGGACTGCCAAAAGAACCAACAGATCTGTCATAGAGGAAGTGCAACCAGAGTGCTCCTTGGAAGCAAGGATGGCTCGACTGCATCTTACATATTTTGGACCAGGAGGGACCAAATCTTGGAGAAGGACCTCATGTTTGGGAGAGTGGCAGGTCGCTGAAAAAAGGAACATGCTCAACTAGATAAACTGACACAGTGTCTGCAAAAATGGGCCTAAACATGAATAAGGTTGTGTGCCTGATAGAGAATCGGGGAGTGTTTTATTTTGCTGTAATCTGGGTTGCTTTGAGTTGGACTGGACTCAACGGTACCTAACAACAACAATGAGAATGATTGTGGTTGTACTACAACTGTGTATTTAGGCAGCTACAACAGATACCTGTGAAGTCACATAATATCTATCTACAACATCCTCCTTCATATAAGGAACATCAGTTTCCTTCAAGTTGTTGTTGTTGTTGTTAGGTGCTGTCGAGTCGGTATCCGACTCACAGTGACCCTCATAGGCTTTTCAATAGCTGACTGTTTCGGGATTGCCTCGGGAGTGGGTTGCCACATCCTTCTCCCATTTTTGTGGTGCTGGGAATCAAACTCAGGATCATCAGAGACTGCAGAGCAGCGCTCTACCAACTGAGCTAAATCCCAGCCCATTCCTTCAAGTACATTTAGGTATTTAATATATTATATAGTTTTTTTCTCAGACCCTTTTGTGGTTGACTGGAAATGAATTTAGTTCTAACTCAGGGTAAGAAATATCACCTTGGCTTTAGCATAAGTATTCTTTCACTTCAAATAAAAGAAAAGATATGCAATTTATTATTGCCCAATGTTTCATTTGTATAATACCAGAGTAATTGCACAATCATGCTATTCTTCTGTAAATGTACAATACTTTACATTTGACCAAAGTATACACACTGCACTTACTAAAAATGTCCCCTTCATTTAAAAAACATATAAGCAAAATAAACTAAATAAAAAAATGAATTTACAACAGTTGAACATTGGGCCTATGTTATCTCTATTGAATACTGCATTTGTCCCTTGGGTTTCAGTTAGGAGTAATTTACTGCTGCTATTAAAGAGGTCTGCAGCCGTAGCCCTGTGGCATCCGATCCCGTCAGACCTCGGAACCTAAGCAGGGTCGGGCCTGGTTAGTCCTTGGATGGGAAACCACCTGGGAACACCAGATACTGCAGGCTTGGGAGAAGGACCTGGCAACCTGCTCCCAATAATCAATCTGCCATTGAAAACCCTATGAACAGCAGAGAAGCACTGGCAATAGTATTTCCCCTGTTGTACAGAGGGTCGCTATGAGTCGGATACCGACTTGACGCCACCTAACAACAACAACAACAACAACAACAATTAAAGAGGAACAATGTCTGTCTACTTTGGAACAAAAGTGCAAATTTTACAGGGGGTAATTGCACTTCCAGAACATACTGAGGAAGGAATCATTTCTACCTTTTAAAGTCTTTAGTACCGACATGATTCAAATTGAAATCCTCTGGATAGCCCATCCATACTGGCTTTATTATGGTTTTTAATTTAGGACTCGAATGGCCATGAGTATCCTAAAACATTGATACATGGCTTATGAAGAAGGCAAGTCTATAGCTCATAATGAGAACTTCAAAGTTGTTTAAAGTAAATAAAAATTAAATCTACCTTGCAAGAATCAGATCAGTAAGGGCTATTGTTAGGTGCCATCAAGTCACGTCTGACTCACAGTGACCCTCATAGGGTTTTCAATGGCTGACTCTTTCGGGATTGTGTTGGGAGTGGATTGCCAGGTCCTTCTCCCATTTTTGTGGTCCTGGGAATCAAACTCTGGACCTCAGAGACTGCAGTGCAGTGCTCTACCAACTGAGCTAAATCCCAGACCAGTAAGGGCTATAATCAATGCTTAAATTATGATTCTTATTTTCATAACAATCTCTATCATAAATTTAATACCTTTACTCACATTGGAACTGAAACCTAATTGGAACCTGGCCCTCTCTTTTGCTTTCCATAAATCTTATTACAGTTGGAACTAGTATAATTTCTACATTAATGTATTTTAAAAATTCAAATTTAATTAAAATTCTTCGTAAGAAAAACCAGTCTACACTTATTGGAATTCATTTCCAGTAAAATATTATTGAATGGAAAGTAATGTTTTCTTTACTTATCAACAATAAAACAGAAGAAAAATGGAAAATAATTCTGAATATACTCATTTCTTATATAAAGTATATTGATCAAATTTCATAAATAATTGAAGGCAGTTGAAATATATTTGTGCAACTGCAATGCTTAACTTAAAATATGCAACTATGATATTGACTTTTGGGAGTTTTTTTGAGAAAAAATGATCTGACCTTAACCTATATATTTTTGATTGCTAAGAGAATTCTGTGTTCTTATTAATGTAAAATACATTTGATCACTATTGACTTTATGTAAGAATTTTTACAAATAAATGTCAAAGCTAACTTCAGTCTGCTGATTTCTTCCTCCTTGGTTTATTCTCTTTCTCTCTCTCTCTCTCTCTCTCTCTCTCTCTCTCATCTCTCCTGCTTTATTACTCATACAAGCCTAATGATAATATTGTAGTGAAAGACTGAGAGTCTGGGTTGTATTTAAAATGTGAACACTCAAGCTTTATCTTGCCTATATCAGATCTAATTCAGCATTTTTACTTAAAATATTTTTGCTCCTTCAGAAATTTTTATAATCCCACATGTGTACATTGCAATTCATAATGTGCTCAAATGAAACGCTCTCTTTTTATCCCTCCCTCCCTCCATTTCTTCCTTCCTTCCTTCATCCTCCCTCCTCCTCCTTTTCTTCTTCTTCTTCTTCTTCTTCTTCTTCTTCTTCTTTCTCCCTCTCCCCCCCACCTATCTCCCCCCCGCTCTCTCCCCATTTCTCATGTGTGTGTTAGCAGCAGAGAAGCACTGACAATTGTGCTGGGCATAGCACAGTGTTGGGGCAGTGTTTCATTCTGTTGTACATTAGGTCACTATGAGACCCTGGTGCCATAGATGTTGGAGAGCCCTGGTCTAGACAAGTTAGTTGAAGGTCTTCCCCCAGATTGGGCAGATTATTTGAAGAGAGACTCATAAAGACAATCCCAGAAAACAACAACCACTGATGATGCATTGAAAGGAGGAACCAGGAACGATGCGGAAAACAGCTGAGATGCAAAAGTTTCATTATGAATCTCCAGGAAGAACCCAAGCCAAAAAAGGATTCTGTTTTATATCTTTACATGTAAGAAGAATGTTGAGTCAGGTGTGAATATATGTTGGAGATTAAGAAAAGAACTATTTACCTGTCACTATTGGTGTAGCCTCATCATTGGGGTGAATGAGGTGGTGATCAATTCCCAAGATGTTTGTGGCTCACGACTCTTTTAACCACATCCTATAGGAGAAGACTTGAGCAAATCAGAACCCCAAGTAGATACTGAGACTGTAGGTTGTATCCAATTATTGAGGGCAGGAAATAACATGAAAGGTAAATGATAATAACTCAACAGTGTTTACCACCCATGATGGCAGATTGGAGAAGCAAAGGGTATGAATTAAATACACGTTTTCCTCCAGATATCTGAGTGGAACAGACATCCAAATGTGTGAAAGAATGATGTTTGTTATGCCATCGAGTCGTGTCCAACACATAGCGACCCTTAATAGGGTTCTCAATCGCTGATTGTTTCAGGATTACCTCGGGAGTGGATTGCCACCTCCTTCTCCCTTTTTTGTGGTGCAGGGAATTGAACGTAGGACCTCAGAGATTGCAAAGTGGCAGTCTACCAACTGAGCTAAATCCCAGCCCATGTGCAAGAATAATCATGTCTATTTTCTTCACTCCACACTATGAGTAGATATTCTTAGAAATGCATCTTTCTACAAAACGGACTCATTTATAATATAGAATCCAACGCCAATCTTTTTCTAAAGTGATTTCCTTTTGTTGAAATCCCCCAAATTATGCAAAGAGGAGATGTGGCTAGTTCTAAATGTTCCCACTTGATATATAATCACATCTACAAATTGCTTTTCGTTTTCTCATGGGCAATGTTCTGAAAAATATAAATATTGATTCTCATCTGAGAGATTTAGACAGAATCATTGGAAGGGAAAAATCAAATGATTTATGGCAGAAAGTAGGTTATGTTTTCTTAATCAGATTTATGTGAACACAAAGGATTACATTTTTACTGTTACAATGCACTGCTTGACATACTTTTGCAAAACCAAATGCAAGTAATTCAATCAGGTATAGGTTTGTAAACAGTTATAAAAAGGCACAAGTGGGAAGCACATATATTCATGTATGAAAAGCAGCCCTCACAAAACATATTTATGATAACTTATGCTGTGAATCCATTTATTTTTTTCCAACGTGAATGAAAAATAATCTGATTACGCTCACCAATCAGGCACCAGGAAAAGCCCAAAGCCTTAATTTCAGAATTTGTATGTTTTCCATGCAACCACCATCTTTTTTGTGGTCCTAGTTGCAATTGGATTGTGATTGAATACATGGGAGGAATGATGAAGCAAAATTCTTTTTTTGTTTGTTTTTGTGCGGTACTGGGGGTTGAACCTAGGGTCTCGCGCCTGCATGCTCTGCAAGTGCTGGACCACTGAGCTGCACCTGAGCCCATTTTTTAACTTTTAGAGACAGAGTCTCACTAAGTTAGCAGACTACCTCTGGTCTCGAACTTGCGATCCTCCTGCCTCTGCCTCCCAAGCCGCTGGGATTACAGGCGTGCAACAATTCTTTTCTAACTTTATTGACGTCACATAACTGATTGCAAAAATGTCCACAAATCATTTCTTTTGGTTATTCCAGAGGCCTTTTGGTTGTTCTGTCTTGACAACAGAGTCATGTGGATTCCTTTGGCCAAGAAAATTTTAGCAAATAAGATGGAAGGAGAGCACTGGTAATAATTGTCCACTGAGTCTTGCTTCTGATGGTTTCTTGAGAACCCTACGTGCATGAAACTGATATTGTGTAGCAGGCTGAGAGATCACACACAGATAACTGCTGTGTCCTGTCTGCAATCAGCCTGGTCCCTCCTGTCCTTGCAGCTAAGGACAGATGCATGTGTTTTGCCCATGTGAGATCAGCTGAACCTGGACTAGACTAGAAAAATCAGTCCAAGTTTCTCGATTACAAAGTTATGACCTAAATAAATGACTGTCTTTAAAGCTAAATTATATAAAGATTAAAATATATTCTGAATGCAGTTCAGAAGTAAAAGATCAATAATGCCTTATTAAAACGAGACAAAAAGGAAAAAGAAAATCCTAGGAATTGCAGAGAAGCACTGTCAAAAATAGTGCCCGAAAATGAGCCCCCCATGCTAGACAGTGGGGCTGGGACTTAGCTCAGTTGGTAGAGTGCTGCGCTGCAGTCTCTCAGGTCCCGAGTTCGATTCCCAGCACTGCAAAAATGGAAGAAGGACCTGGCAATCCACTCCCAAGGCAATCCCGAAACAGTCTGCCATTGAAAACCCTATGAGGGTCGCTATGAGTCGGATACCGACTCGACGGCACCTAACAACAACAACAACATGCTAGACAGCATTCAAGAAAAGACTGGGGAAGAGTTGCCTCATCAAAGTAGAGTTGAACTTAATGATGAGAATGGAGTAAAACCCCCGGGACCTCCTTTTGCTGATGTGGCAAGACTCAAAAAATGAAGAAACACAGTAGTAACAGTGCCTCATCATGAAAAGATCATACGCCTGGCACAGTGTTGGGGAATGTTTCGTTCTATTATACATAGGGTTGCCATGAGTTGGGTCTGATTTCATGGCACCTACCAACACCATATCTCAAGTTATTTAAAAATTCTGTTATATTGCTTCTTAAACATTCGTTGTTAGGTACATAAAGCTCTTGTTGATTTCATCACATATATTGCTAAGAGCTTACAGATTTTTGCAACTGTATTTGGGATTTTTTGAACAAATAATAGTCACATTTTCTATTTGAGATTTGCCAGCATAAACTTAATGCCGGAAATATATGCCCACTGATCATCAATTGCGCACCCTTTTTACAATTCTTCTATTTTATATATAAGGTAAAAATGATCACAACTGTATCGTCTGCTAATAATAACTGTCTCCTGATCCTTTTTGTAAAGGTTGGAACTTTCTAATTCAATGTTAAGTAATATTATTATTGTGGGAACGTTTGTCTTGCTATTGATTTAAAATGTATGTTTCTAATATTTTACCATTGTTGTGTTTTTATATTTTCTTCCTTTCCTTTCCTTTCTTTTCATTTTCTTTCTTTTCCTTTCCTTTCTTATCAGTACTTAGAGGTTGAACTAGGAGCCTAATATATGCTAAGCAACTTTTCTACCACTAAACTGCACCTCCAGCCCCTATGTCATTTTTATTTTGAGACAATGACTTACTAATTTTGTGCAGGCTGCCTCTGGCCTCAAACTCATGATCCTCCTGAGACAGCCTCCTGAGTTCCTGGTATTATAGGCATAAACCATGACGGTTGGCTTAATGCTTTCTTTAATAGTGTGTGATTTCTTTTATCAATAGCATCCTCATTTTTCGACACTGATAAGGTCATGCATCAGATTTTTACAATTCAGCAACTAATTCCTTACACGTCTTGAAGAAACATCGTGCATTTGTATTTCAATCCATTCATGGGAAAAATCATGTTAGTAGACTTTTCTAATATATCATGTCAGCAATCTTTGTTATATTAGCATTGTCACTACTGTTATGTTGCTGGTATTATCTTGCTAAATAGTACAGCATGTTTACTTGTGTGGTAATAAGAGACCTGGTCTCTGTTTTCCATTACAGGCATTCTTGTTTGAAATATGATGGGATGTTGATTTTATGGTCGCCAGCCCCAAGTGGGGCTGGGATTTGGCTCAGTGGGTAGAGTGCTTCGCTGCAGTCTCTGAGGTACCAAGTTTAATTCCCAGCACCGCAAAAACGGGAGAAGAACCTGGCAATCCACTCCCAAGGCAATCCCAAAATAGTCAGCCATTGAAAACCCTATGAGGGTCGCTATGAGTCGGATACCGACTCTACGGCACCTAACAACAACAACAACAAGCCCCAAGTGTGGCACTTGCTTGGCCCTTGAGATATTATCAGATAGGATGTACCAGTATTTTAAAGTGGTCTTGTCATTTTGAGTCTGGTTTATTGGTATATTTCTGGCACAGTCCACTGGAAATCTCTGGGCAAACACAAAGCAGGTGTTGAAATCTACAAATCGGGAGGCTTTGTCAGAACAGGGCTGCATCCCCAGACCTTGGACTTGCTCCTGCAAGGATGAAGATGCTAGACCACTGGTTCAGGAGCTGCTAAACAGTTTTGTAATAACAAGGTGAGGATGGCCTCAAGCTACTGCTGTTTTGCAGCTGTTTTGCTGGCTTCCAGGAAAGATTTCCAAAAATCTGACATGTGTGAGGAGGTCTTTTAAGACAGCTCCTGATTTAGTTGTGTCTTGGTTTGGGGATTTTTCAACATGATAATGGTACAAAAGTGGTTTGCATATGTAGGAACCATAGGTCAAATTCTGAATTTTTTTCCCATCCGGACAGTGATACACTACTCTATGACTCTCTCATGATACTGGATACCAGCGACAACCTCAGCTGCGCATGTATTATCAGGGGAGGCAGCTGATTTCTTACAGTGTACTGTGCTAAGCCAGGTTATTAGTAATTGAGGTGTGTTGAGTGCATTTCAGACTTACAATATCTTCATTTGATGATGAGTTTATATTGCCGTGGCTATGCTATATCTCAAGCGACATCTATACAACTACATTGCTTCTTCTTTCTGTATTCCTACTCACCTGCCACAGCGCCAGAATCTATGAGGGACGCAGCTAACAAAAACCCCTGGGGAATGTAGTTTGCTGAATTCTAGTCCCAGAATAGAGGGGGGATTTTAGAGAAATTTACAAGAGCAGAGGCACAAACCAAGTAACCTCATAACCACATCTGGTTGAAAGTCTTGCAAGCTGCATTATTACAACTCAAACATGCATTTAAAGATGAAAGCTCAAATAATGTTAAATCAGGTTCATTCCATCCCTAGATAATCTTCTCCCTTGGTGCAAAAATTAAACACTCATTATCTCTTTGTCCAATTTGTCTGAGGGTACAATTCATTTTCTGTTCACGGTTTTTCAAGAGATTCCTTAAATATCATGCTAAAAATTTACTCTTTTTTATTAGAAATTTTTAATATACATCATAATGTGATTCATTTTGACGTGCTTTTCATTGTGACAATGTTCATATATGTAATTTGGTAAACATTATTCATATAGGTTACCCCTTACCCTCTCCTATGCTTCCCCCCCTCTCCCCCTTCCCATCTAAGTTTACTCTTAATGAAATCCTTGGTAATTTTCTGAGTATAATACAGTAGCAACAATTTTGTGCTGACAACTTAGCAACTTCTAAGAAACACATTCATCCAATATTTAGCAGAATATTTTTTTTTTAAAAAAATAACACATATTATGCTATTGGGTTTTTATTGGGAATATTTCTGACTGACAACTTCGTATTGTAGCTGAGGTTTGTGCACAGGAAGTGTTAATGTACACAAACTTAAAGGTAATTTTATAACTTTTTATGCCTGTTATACCTTTTTCCTAAGTATTGAAATAAGGTTACCACAGGCTGGCTACAAGGGAAATCTTTATTACTTTCTGAGTCTTGGTTACAACAATACTTACTCTTCACTTGTATTTTTGAAGTGACTAACAAACAAAAATTTTGAATGTAAGAGATAATTCTGAAACAAATGCAGTTGATCATAAATCAAAACTTTTAAAACAACACAACCTGAATCTGATTATATCTTCATATGAGTAAGTTTGCAATTCATATTCTGACTTTAAAAAGTAATAGAACAGAAGAACAAATTTGTATTCCTAATTGGAAAGGTCACTGCATGTTTTAGCACAGATGGAATTATAATTATTTTTGAAATTACTTTAACAACTAATTTTCTCTTCAAAAGCCTAATTACATTTTTTCCAAAATATCACACTGGAGACACTGTCGCAAAGTTTACAATTTTCTCATTAATGACAACTTAGACTTGTTTCTCATGATCTCAAGGACTGGGGCGTCACTTAGAAGCATGTATCTTACATTAATATAAATTTCCATTAAATTTCCAAAGTGACTTATTGTCCTTTCATGTTTTTGGTGTGCTCTGTACCAAGTACCTGTTAAAACCATGATGTATTGAATATATATTTAGAAACTTAATATAAAAAATACATAACACATATGGTGTGAGGGAATGTCAAAAAATATATACACATTTTGGGACAAAAACCTTCCATTTTGCTGGTCTAAGTGCATGCTGTACTCTTGTTCTGTTAACCCCTCTCTCACGTGGACATGGTTTAGTATACTTCTGTGTCAGGCTTATAAACGGTACCAACATCATAGCAGAAGAAACAGGACTCCTGATTTGTGAGGCCTCTCCAGGTCATCACGAATGTGTGCCGCTCTTATGCAAGTTGGAAGTGCTGTTGCCCTCTCACGCCTCCATTGTCATTGTCCTTCCTCAATGTCCTCGAATTTCTAATACCATTTCAAAATTGTCTGGCCCTCTTTGAGCCACAGAGGTGCTTCCATCTGCTCCTTGCTTTGTGGCAGTAGGATTCGTTTAATGAATGCCATGTTTTGAGCAAACTTCGCCCGATACTTCGCTCCTGTAATTCAATTCAACTTCAGAAATGAATACAAAGATGTTGTGGTCAGGTGCCATTGAGTAGGGTCCAACTCACAGTGACCCTGTGTACAGCACATTGCAACACTCCCTGATTCTGTGCCAGGCACAGGATCTTATTTATGTTTAAGGCCATTGTTGTAGATACTGTGTCAATCTATCTGGTGGAAGGTTTTCCTCTTTTGCACTGACCTGCCACTCTCCCAAACATGATGTCCTTCTCCAGGGATTGTTCTCTCCTGACTATATGTCTGAAATATGTAAGACAGAGTCCAGCCATCCTTGCTTCCAAGGAGCACTCTGGTTGTACCTCTTCTAGGACAGATCTGTTGGTTCTTTTGGCAGTTCATGGTATATTCAATAGTCATCTCCAGCACCACAATTCAAAAGCATTCAGAAATGAATACAAAGATGGTATTTCCTAAAATGAGCACCCCTGTATGTACATATATACATACATGGTATGTGTAGATGTGTTGTTACTGGGTCATAGTGACTTTATTTGCAACAAGATAAAACACTACTGAACACTATATCATGCACAAAAATCTTTTTATTTTTCAGCCCATTGTCGTATTCACTATATATGTTCTCATTTTGAGTTGTGCCACATCAGCAGAAGAAGTCCCAGGGTCTTTATTCCATTCCCATCACTAAAGTCAACCCTATTTTGCAGAGGCAACTCTTCCCCAGTCATTTCTTGAATGACTTCCTGCCTCGGGGATTCATTTTCCAGCACTGTATTTCACAGTGCTTCTCTGCTATTCATAGGGGTTTCCATCGCTAATTGTTGCCATGGTATTTTCAGTGGCATCATATGGTTGTGAAAGCTGGACTTTGAACAAGAGAGACAGAAAAAGAATTGATGCTTTTGCATTGTGGTGCTGGAGACATCTATTGAATATACCATGGACTGCCAAAGGAACCAACAGATCTGTCCTAGAAGAAGTGCAACCAGAGTGCTCCTTGGAAGCAAAAATGGCCAAACTGCGTCTTACATATTTCGGACATGTAGTCAGGAGAGAACAATCCCTGGAGAAAGACATCATGTTTGGAAGAGTGGAAGGTCAACGCAAAAGAGGAAAACCCTCCACCAGATGGATTGACACAGTGTCTGCAACAGTGGGCTTAAACATAAATAAGATCGTTTGCCTGGCACAGGATCGGCAAGTGTTTCGATCTGCTGTACATAGGGTCGCTATGAGTCGGACTCGACTTGACAGCACCTAACAACAACAACAATTGTTGCAGGAGTGGGCTGCCAGGTCCTTCTCCCTGGTCTGTCTTAGTCTGGAAGCTCAGCTGAAAACTGTCTACCATGGGTGGCCCTGATTTTATCTGAGATACCAGTTGCATAGCTTTCAGAATCACAGCAACACGCAAGCCCCCACAGCATGACAAATTGACAGACACATGGGAATATATATATATATATATATTATATATAATATATATAAATATATAATATATATATGCACACACGCACACACATATACATACACACACATACACATATACACTATATATATACACAATATATATAGAAATTATGTATATCTACATTATATATAAATCTCTACTCTCTATATAATATATAGAGAGATAATGTGTATATATATCCATTATATGTTTTATATATACACATTATATATATACATATGATGTATATATATATATACATAGATATAATGTATATATACACCTAATGCATATATATAGTGCATATATATACATAGATATAATGTATATTTATATATGTATGTGTGTGTATGTGTATGTGTGTGTGCATATATATATATATATATATATATATATATATATATATATATGCCTATCCATTTTCCTACAATGGATGGATTTAACTGCCTGTAAAATTGGATTCCACAATTCTCCATAATCGTGCATATAATTTAATGAGTGAATATACCTGCCAGTGTCCCTACATAGCTATATTCCTGCAGAAGACAGTGTCCCTCCTTTAATGTTTTCTTCCTGGAGATCTAAGCTCCCACTTCTTAACATGCCCTTTAACAATTTGACTGGATGGCAGGCCTTTTTGTTTTCCCCTTGAGGGCTTAATATTCTCCTATTCCCATAAATAGTGTTGGACATTTTTCTGGGATTCAGTCAAGAGCCTTGTAAACAGTTTATTTGTTTTGCCTATTGCATTTAAGATGGGTTAGGTGGTTCCAGAGAAGCCCTTAATCAGGTGCAGGCAAGCACAGCCAAAGACTCTAGGCAGGGTTCTGTACTCAATGCCCTGCTATTATGAACTTTAAAGTAATCTGGCTTCTAAGCAGAGCGACTCTTCCTAGTTCAAACAGGCACAGAAAAATACTTCCTGTGATTCAGTTGAGAGGTCTTACCGGCAATAGAGTTTCCTCACATAACACCCTATGGAATATTGAGTTTTTTGCCCTGCTAGATCTTTTAATTTTCTTTGCTTCTTCAAAGTATGCTCCTGCTAAGACATTTTTTTTTTCTTTCTCAGATTCTCAGCTCCATCTCCACCATTCAAGGAGTCGCACAGGACTTCCTTTGGAATCTGCTTCCTGGTGGGTTGAAACTCCACCTTGTTAATTTATCTTGGGAAAATCTCAGGGTTCATCTCCTTTATTGACTGTTCTCTTCTTTTACCTGTGTAATTCCTAAATCTTCCACAATGACTAGAATAACGGCATGGATGAAGGAGCAAGGAGGAATTTTCATTACAATCCAATGCCTTTCAGGAAATATCTAAAGGGTGATTGAAGATAGACATTGATTTGGGCATTCTTTTGATTAATAACGTGAGGGGCAAGGTAGATAATAATGATGAATCTAGTTTGTGTTCATAAGATGTAAAGATGAACGTCAATGGTTTTCCTTGGTTTGTCTCAATGATCGTTTTCATCAGCGTGTGTTCTTTTTTGGGTCCGTGACTAAAATTCAGAATTTTCATAATTGTATATTTTATTTCCAATAGTAATAAGTATGATTTTGCGAGATCTATGTGATTTGGAGAAATATTCATGGCGTGCAAAATGGATATATTTATACCAGTATTCATGACAATGCATTATTTGTCAATATGATCTTAGCCCCTAATGCTGGCTCTTGGATTCATGCTAATCCATCTCATATTTGCGTGGCAGAGCCTTTAAAGTAAGCAGAGCAGCCAATCAATGAGTCTGAATGAATTCCTCCTGCGGAACACAAATGGAATACTGGAGATTGGAACATGTAAGTCGCAAAAGGGTAGGCAGATCTGAAAATCACTGTGTCCTCAAGAGAGATGACATGTGAGCAGCTGCAAATTATGTGCAATTCAGCTTTTTGTAAACAAATGCTGTTAATCACGCAGGGGGAATTTTCTTTTGCAATTATCTCTAGGTGGTGCTAGATCTCTCGTGATGCCCCCTTTCAAGGAATTTTATAGCTGTTCATTGGGTGTCTGCACTTAAGCAACCTCAGGATGTGTGATTTATTGCACATGGATGAGTCTATTTTTTGGAATCTTTTAGAAGAAATATAATGTGATGGTCAAAACAACCTTTTCTTGGGTTCATCAGGGTCTGAATCATAGTGTATATTTTTCAAACTTTCCTTCTTTAAGAGTGAACAGTGCAAACATTGACATTATTGAAAAAATTCTGATACGTCACTGAAATCATACAATATTTCTGATTTCTTTTTTTATTGGAAATTTTTAAAACACCTTAATGTGATTCATTCTCACATGCTTTCCATTGTGACATTTCCATATATACATTTTGTTGTACATTATTCATATAAGTTCCCCCTTACCCTCTTGTGCACTTCCTCCCCCCATCCCACCCCGCATCAAAGATTTCTCTACCATTTACTTGACTTTTTATGGTAATATTTTTCTGTATATCCTTAGGTTCCAATTCTGTTTAAAATAGAAACTGTTTCTGTAGTGAACTTTCTTTTTACCTCGTCAGAACTATTACATGCATTTTCTAGACCATCTATAATAATACCATTCTTAGCTTTTTTTTTTTTTCTCAAATCAAAGGCCTAAGCTTTCCTAACATATTCAGTTAGTGTCAATACATTCAAAATATGGGTCCACAAAGTGGCAACTTTTGGAACCAATTTTTAAATGTTGTTTTTGTTGTTGGTAGGTGCCACGGAGTCAGTATCCGACTCACAGTGACTCTACATACTATAGGCAAAACACTATTGTCAGTGTTTCTCTGCTGTTCATAGGATTTTCAATGGCGGATTGACTTTTGGTAGTGGGCTGCCGGGTCTGTCTCCCAAGCCTACAGCACCTGGTGTTCCCAGGTGGTCTCCCATCCAAGTATTAAGCAGGGCCAATCCTGCTCAGCTTCTAAGATCTCAGGGGAACGGATGCCACAGGGCCATGGCCGCAGGCTGTATACAAATCAGTAAATATACAATATTTTGTAGAAAAAGATTCCATAATTGGTAGCATGAAATATAATTTCAAAGTATTAGTGTTTTCAGAATAAATAATAAGTTCTCAAGAAAAAAATAAAAGATTTAATTAGGACCTAAACTTGAGGATTATATTTGGTTTGTTTACTGTCATTGAACAACACCCCTCTTGAAAGAAATTAATGATTATGGTTTAGTGATCTAATCGACAGTAACATGAATGTCATGATTTGGGTTTAAACATGTTCCTTGAAAACTCGTGCTGAGCTGGGCACGGTGGTGCACGCCTGTAATCCCAGCGGCTCAGGAAGCAGAGGCAGGAGGATCGCAAGTTCGAGACCAGAGGCAGTCTGTGCAATTCAGTGAGATCCTGTCTCAAAAAGTAAGAAAATGGGCTGAGGGTGCAGCTCAGTGGTCCAGCACTTGCAGAGCATGCAGGCGCGAGGCCCTGGGTTCAACCCCTTGTACAACAACAACAACAGCAAAGCTTTGAGAGGTGACTAACATTCCAAATTTACAAATACATTAATCCATTGATGGAATCGTAGCTGAATGGATTATGAGAAGGTGAGCCAGTGTGGAGGAAGCAGGTATCTGGGGGCGTCTGACTTTGAAAGTTCTCTCTCATATCCTGACCTTTTCTTGCTGTCTCTGTCTATTGGCTGCCATGAAATAAAAAAATTCCTTGCTATCACCCGCTTCTGCCATGATGGTCCAGGCTTGCCTCGGGGCAATGGACACAAGTGACCATGGACTGAAACCTCTGAAATCGTGATCCAAAATAAACCTTCCCACTTTTAAGTTGATCTGTTTGGTTATTTCGTTGCAGTCATGAAAAGGGAATACAAAATGATAGCAGATATAAGGATTGGGATTTAAAAGGAAAGACGTCTAATCCTCAAGATTATAAAGTACAATTTGGGAAATGAGAGAATGAGGGGCCTTTCTAGGTGGGCATAACAGGGAATAATGCATGTAAAAAGTACATTTTGACAAAGGCAAATATTCATTATTATTGTTAGTAGTAGCAGTGTGCAGAGAAAATGTATGAAGTTAAACAGGAAAGTTTGACACTAATTACGCACTATTCATTTAGGACACAGGCATGAATGTTAATAGACCAGGTCACAAAATGTAATGGCTAAAGTAAAACAAAAGCATTATAAATATTGATAAAAAACCATAAAGTTCTTCCAAAATTATTTCTAAAGGACATACTTTAGAAAGTGCTATTTTAAAATGTAATATAAAGGACCTGCAAAAATATAATAAAGCAATGGTAATTACCATGTTTATAAATATGCACATAAGAAATGATTTATTAGCTAAATAGCTTTAGCAAAATAAAATGTTTTAATAAACTAAAATTTGGAATTAAGTTTTAGTGTTTGCATTTAAAATCTTAACAAATGTAAGCAAAATGTAAAGCTAAGCAGGGTAATTGGTAATAAAACCAATATCCAAAAGAAAAAAGTTGCATACATATTTTATAGCCATAGAATATGTATAAATCAAGTTTAAGTGTCATGATCAAAAAATTCATCAAATGCAAATAGGATAATTTATTTATATTTACTAAAATTAAATTGTGACATTAGAAAGTAGCAATAAAAGATGTCCCAAGACCTCCATTGCTTGCAAGTTAGGCAGCATTCTCCTAAATAATCACTGGAACAAAATCTCTGCATCTACTTTGGTCAGAAGTCCCTTATTCCTCTCACCTTATTTCTCTTTATTATTACAGAACATCAAAAGTAGCTGTGACAACGCAACATCCTACCTTCTTTCGTGATATTTCTTCTCTCTCTAATGAATATAGACATTTGAATTTTCTGTACTTGGACATGCAGAAGAACCTATATAAATTTTAATCTTATGAAATAAGACAGGAATAAATCCACTAAATTTTAATCTTATGAAATAAGAAGGGAATAAATCCACTAATTCATTAATTCTGAAACCTTTGCATAGAACAACAGATACTATAGGCAATTCATATTTGATTTCAAGAGTTGCCATCTACACCACTGTTTAAGTTTTGCCTTCTACTTGGCATTTTGACTGTACCATGTGGAATGATATATTCACATTTTAAGCACAAATAAATGTGGTTAGGTATGCTTATTCTACAGTTACCTTTGGGAGTTTCCATAGAAAGCACACAGATAGAAGATTTATTAAGTTCTGTTTTCTTATGCAAAAGTGAAAACATCATTCCTCAAACCATGACTACCAATCTCCAAAGGGCACAAGAACTACGAAGAGGATTCCTGTGGGAGTTCTCAAATGGTCTTACAATTATTCATTATGTTTATCAATTCATATTGAGTGGACATTGTGTGAGAAGAGATTAATTTGTTTTTAAAGGTGTTGGATGTATTCCCTAGATGATTCCATGGAGAATGTGTACAAATGGTTGCACATCTAAATAAAATAATATCTGTTACATAAAATGATTTAGAATATTATTATGACACACGTAGTAAAGATGTTGTTGTTGTTAGGTGCCGTCGAGTCGGTATCCGACTCATAGCGACCCTCACAGGGTTTTCAATGGCTGACTATTTCTGGATTGCCTTGGGAGTGGATTGCCAGGCCCTTCTCCCATTTTTGTGGTGCTGGGAATTGAACTCAGGACCTCAGAGACTGCAGCTCAGTGCTCTGCCAACTGAGCTGAATCCCAAAGAAGCCAACTTAAATTGTGAATTGAGTGGACATTTAATCTTGGCTAATTCATGTAATTACCAAATGAGTGATTCTAAAAAGAATGTAATATACTCACTAATTGATTATATGCTACTATATTGAAGAATTGATGATTTTGAATTATAGTACTGGAGACAGATATTGAAGGTAAAATGGACTGCAAAAAATATATATAAAACAATACCCCAGTCCTAGAATAAGTGCAGCCAGAGTGCTCCTAGGAAGCAAGGATGGCTAGACTGTGCCTTATATCTTGGACATGTTGTCAGGAAGGACCAATCCATGGAGAAGTACATCATGTTTGGGAGAGTGGTAGGTCAACAAAATAAAACACACAAAAAAGAAGACCCTCAACTATGGATGGACACAGTGGTTGCAACAACAGGCTTAAAACATAGAAAAGACAGTGTGCCTGGCACACAATCTATTAATGTTTTGTTCTCTTGTATCTATGAGTCAGACTCGACTTGAGGGCACCTAATAAAAATAACAATGCTACTATATTATGTAATTGACAGCATCCTAGACATGATGGTAACTACAAAGTTGATTCTCAGGATGAGAAATCATTAAAATCAGCACAAGTTTAGAAAGATGTTCATCGCTGATTTAGTTTTCTTGATCCAGTCACTTCATGCATTTCCACAGTAAAGGATTCAGATATTCCTTTTGCTCCACCTCAACTATTTCATTTTCTGCCCCTTTATGCTTCATTTTTGATAGTCAGTCAGATCATCTTGCTATAAATTCCTGGACTTTAATGTTTCATGTGTGGTTAAAGAAGGCATTTGCACTCGATGCCTTCTTTGGATTGATATCCACGTTCTTTGATCAAGTGAGTGATAGAAGGATAAGCCTGTCTTCTTTCCATTAGATAATACCTAAATAGATTAATACGTTCTGCAGGTACTGTTGATCCATTGCGAGATTCCTTTCTTCTGTCTGAGCTCAGATATGAGGAGATCTTCACCATTATTATTGTTGTTATTATTAGGTGTCATAAAGTTGGGTCTGACTCATAGCAACCCAATGTACAACAGATGAAACACTCCTTGACACTGCCATGCCCCGCACTATACCAGTGCTTCTCTGCTAATCATAGGGATTTCAATGGCTGATTGTTATTTTTCTAGGTGGGGAATTGGCTTCCATGTCTTTCTCCCAAGGTTATAGAACCTGGTATTCCCAGGCGGTCTCCCATCCAAGTACTAACCATTACCCATGAGAAAAATTGGTTCAAAATCTGAGAAGTACAAGTGTCACATATGTGCACTTACTTAATATTTTAATTCCGCAATGTGGTACTTTCATGTGACATAAAGATTCTTAAAGTGCAGACAGGTCTTTATTCATCAAAATTGCCTGGAGAGATTATAGGAAAAGAGTTTGTTTGA
This sequence comes from Pedetes capensis, assembly GCA_007922755.1. Classification (NCBI taxonomy): domain Eukaryota; kingdom Metazoa; phylum Chordata; class Mammalia; order Rodentia; family Pedetidae; genus Pedetes; species Pedetes capensis. Next base: position 35,507 of record VMDO01010285.1, on the reverse strand, counting down.
TCCAGTGATTACCCATCCACGTGACAGAAGGGTCTTATGAAAATGATTCTGTGCTTTTACAAACCAGAAGAAAAGAAATTGGAACTTTTATATAAAAGAAACATGTTACTATATAGTAGTAATGCATTTGTCTTTATACAAAATCATTAAGTAGGACATTTAATTTACTTTTTTCTAAAGAGAAAGAAGCAAATGGAAGAGAAAATATTTAGGGTGTGCGGAGTCACCCACATGGAAGAGTTCCTGCATTTGTATTTCTAGAGTGGGTTTCATGATTTACATTCATATAAGTTTCCAGACTTATTTATCCAAAGAAACAAGCCAACAAGCCAACAAAGAATCTCAGTCACCCCAGTGTTAGCAAATATGAGTCAACACTGTATTTCCATGCCTCCATTTAGGGTCTTACAGCCCCAGATCCAAAGCACTTTTGCCAACTTGAAATTTGCAATTTGCTAACTCTGTCACTGATGGTAGACTTCATACACTGAAGCAGCAAGAATGCATATCTTTGTAACTCAGGGTTCAGGAGGCTGCGTGTCAGACAGTAGTGCACTCGCAGGGCTCCAGAAATAGGTGTGAGTATTTTCAAGTAAGGAATCAAATTCTAGCCAGGAGCAGTGGGGCACAACTGTAATCCCAGCGGCTTGGGAGGCAGAGGCAGGAGAATTACAAGTTCGAGACCAGAGGCAGTCTGCATAATTTAGCAAGACCTTGTTTTAACAAAAGTAAGAAAATGGGCTAAGGGTGCAGCTCCGTGGTCCAGCACTTGCAGAGCATGCAAGTGTGAGGCCCTGGGCTCAACCCCCAGTTCTGCAGGAAACAAACAAACAACAAAACGCAACAACAACAAAAGTGAATCAAATTGTATCATTAAATCTTGTTAAATCAGTAAAGAAAGAGCATAAATCACTGAATTCTCAGGATGTAAACAGGCATATAGAGTGGGGATAAATTTTATGGGTTAATTTTGAAGTCAAGCAAGGTTGTTTTAGAAATAGTCAGTTAAATTTGAACAATGTTAAAATGGAATATCCTAAGGTTTCATTTAATTTTCCTACATTGTACCTCAATGCACATCTTTCCCTAAGGAATTACTATGTTTAGCTCCTCATCATATCAAATGTGGATAATGATACATTGTACATTGCATAGTAACAGTATAGACACTTCAGAGGGTAAAAATAAATTTATCTAAAATTGTTACTAATATGTCCTCCATGTACTTAGTAGTCCACTGAGAATCTAAATTATTTCATAAAAGAAAACATTTTAGCTCTGAGAACAATTTAATGCTGATATTAAAATTATACTACTTCTAAAATGACAAGATAATAAAGTGAGTAGCATAAATAGTTCATGCATGCCTTGCTTAACATTATCATTATTAAATTAGCACATTATTGCTATAAATTAAAAGGACTTTAGCACCCACTGATGTAGAGACTCCATAAAAGTGTCAGAAGGCACTTAAATCTTCAGCAAAATTCTCATTAAAATCAGAATTGAGACTGAACACTAAAACCTATTTTTCTGTGTTATCAACTCGTATCTTGTTTCTTGCTTTCTCGTGAATTAATCCTGCTCAAGTGGACAAATTAAATTAATAGCATGGTAACCATACTTAAGACTTTCTTAAAGGCTAAGTTATGAGATAGAAGAAAAACTCATGTTTGAAAGTGAATATGTGTGCTAACTACAGGGAAAGATTTAAATTATTTTATTAGTATGTAGATACACATTATACGGTATGCATTTTGCATAGTATGTTATATACTACATTTTGTGCATATTATGTACATGATTATAATCCATATTATAAAATATATATATAATATATAATAATTTATAAAATATATAAAATATAATATTTTATGATATAATGTCACGTATTAATGTATCTGGTTCTATGTATTATAAATTTAGTATATTTTAGGAAAATATAAATTTGTAAAGTATTTATATCAGTAACATAAAATCTTTTCCACTTAGAATTTTATGCACAAATAGCCTGGTACCTGATTAAGTTAGAATCCCTTTGATTTGGTAAATAGAGCTATTAGGAAGAAATAAACAATTAATCTGTATAACATTAATATTTCTTCTGATAAGAAAAATCATATTAATTCATTTATTTGATTCAGTTCATTTATTTCGCTACATTTCTTCTCTAGAAGAGTAGAAAAAGCCTCATTTAGTATTTGCTTACTGAAGAAATGAATGTTAAAAAAATTATTGACTGAATTATTAATGAGATTCAAAGATGAATCAAGCATTATCTCTGTTATTGAATCGAACTATGTGTTAGTAATATATGTTATTTGAATCTGATAATCATTTGTGGTGCAAAATATTCTACTTTCTCTCCTGAGACCATTTAAACATATTAAATTGTTCTTAGAATACATTTAATTCCCCCCAGGTTTATCCATATCTCAATACAGTTAGGTGAGCTATCCAAAACTAACCACTAAAGTTACAGCATCAATAAAAAGGGAACTTGAAGCTGTGCTAATTTCTTATGCAAACATTTTTAGACCTTAAGCCTGCTTGGTCAATGTTTGCACACATCAATGATTTGCATAAAAATGTTTCAAGATTATTTCCTCTCTCCAAATTCCCTTCCTTATTTTCTTCTTCCCTCCCTCCCTCGCTTTCTTTTTCCTCTTTCCTTTCTCTCCCTCCTTCCCCTTCTTCTTTTCCGCCTCCCTTATTTCCTTGCTTTTATTTTTACATTGATGTTCTCTATTTACGTAAATGAATCTACTTCAAATAAGGCTGCATTTGCAAAGGGCTTTTGCAACATGTGGTAGCAAAGATTCCAAACTCTTTCTGATGTATTTATGAAGCCAATATAGTCGATTTACAAAACCATTCTGCTACATGACAATTAAATTAATTGCTACTACCATGCCTATTTGGGTCCCATTTATCACAGAAAACCAAGCAGCTTGTGGGAGCCTTTTCCATCTTTTGGGAAACAATCTTTATAACACACTCTGACATGCACACACATATGCAGTTAATTAAAACTCCCTTAATATTATTTTTATACCCAACCATATGACACTACAATATATCTTGTTATGTCATCCTATCTTATTTGTATTAAAAGAATATTTATAAAGATTATTTTGCTTTGTTTCTTTTTTATTTATTCTTGGGAAATGGTCTTGCTAAGCTGGGCAAGCTTTGAAAGATGACTTTTTTGAGCATAAACATTCAGACATGTGCTTCCTGTTTTTGCACTTTTATAGAATGGTACCATGCAAATTGGCATATTCATGGAATGACTAAATAAATGTGTTTTTCCACGTCCCATATTCTGTCAGATGGATCCACACCATGCTTATCTTTCAGGCCCGGGCTTCTGCAAAGAGAATCTTTGTAAGAAATAAATAACACAAAAGGCTTTTAAATCATTAATCTCTCTGTCAGCCATCAAGAAATACAAGATCTATGGGAAGTTGCTACTGTGTCCTGGGATGAGTGCTGTTCACATTATTTTTGGATTTGTAGCCGCCCATCTTTGGTTGATACCACGCGCCTCACCATTGCTCATATCAAAATCTCCCCTAAGTGGCCACCTTCGCTGTACTGTCTGCCTATTCATGCCCATTTCTTTCTATTTTTTTCCTTAAGAGTGAGAAAAAGTGAGCAGGTAAGAACTTTAAGCCAGGCTCCGTGGCGCAATTCTGTAATAATCCTAGTGACTTGGGGCGTGGAGGCATGAGGTTCCCAAGTTTGAGAACAGAGGCAGCCTGCTCAACTTTCTGAGACACTGACTCAAAAAAAAAAAAATTTAAAAAGGGGTTGGGGGCGCAGTTCAATGGTAGAACACTTGCAAAATATGTGAGAGGACCCTCTGCCCAGCACTGCAAAATGAATTCTTTAATTTCTGCATCAAAATGAAAAAAACATCTTTGGGATCTGACAGCAAAAATTGTTACGACTTAAGCAGATACGAAAAGACAAATGTGTTTGCGTGAGTTTGTGAGGGCTTAGGTTATGACTTGCCTTCCCTCAGGGATGTAGAGGCAGAAACGTGTCCCCTCAATGTTGAGGGGACAGCGGAGACTTTATGATGCAATGCCCTGTGAGTTGAGGGTCCCAAGCACTGTTATGACAAGTCCCCAGAGGAAATGAGGGGGTCCTCAAACACAGATCCTATGTCAGCAGGCCGTTTTCCTCTCACATAATTGTGTTTTCCTTTCCCGGGAGACCAATCCACAAGCTCTCATTTTCACAGGTCGGTTGTCTCCAAAACGTGGCAGATCCTTTCGGATTAGGAAGGAGAAATTTGATGTTGGGTTTAAAACAAAAATTTGTGGAGTTAATTACAAATCCTTTTGCTCCTCTTCAAAGTTTTGAATAGCAGTGAGGTACTGCAAAGCTTCCTTTCAGTGATACAGCCTTTAAAACTCTCTCTCTAATAAAATGCACTCCTGCATTTTATTTTACTGTACTTGGAATACATTTTCTTGACTTCAAGGATAGAATTCTTTGTTTATTCTTGAGTATAAGAAATATTCCAGGAGAGCATACATTAAAATTTGTTGTTGTTTTTGTTAGGTGCTGTCGAGTCGGTATCCGACTCATAGCGACCCTCTGTACAACAGGGGAAACACTATTGTCAGTGCTTCTCTGCTGTGCATAGGGTTTTCAATGGCAGATTGATTTTTCGGAGGGGGTTGCCAGGTCCTTCTCCCAAGCCTACAGCACCTGGTGTTCCCAGGCGGTCTCCCATCTGGTTACTAACCAGGCCCAACCCTGCTTAGCTTCCGAGATCTGACAGGATCGGATTCCACAGGGCTACGGCTGCAGGCCACATTAAAATTTCAGATGCAGTTATTCTGACAGGAAGAATAAGTGTGTAGATGCATGTGAATCTAGGCAGACAAAACATATAAATAATAGGTGAATATGTGTGTGTGTGTGTGTGTGTGTGCGTGTGTGCGAATGTATAAATATAAGCGTAATCCTATTCGTACACTTAAATATAAAACCAAATATATTAGTTATATTGATTATAAATTATACTCATGTATTATTTATAAATATATACCTATATTATTTATAAATATATGCTTATGTATAATAAATATATGTTTATTATTTATAATTCTATATGTTAATACATTAAAATTGCATAAAACACATAATTTTTGACAGTGTTTCTTTGCTATTCATAGCGTTTTTATTGGCTGTTTCAGGAGTAGGTTAGGCATGTCCTCCTCTTTAGTCCATCTGAGTCTGTAAGCTCGTGAGAAATCTGTCCACCATGGGTGACCCTGCTGGCATTTGCAATACTGGAGTATAATTTTCAACATAACAGCAACACCTAACCCCCCATAGTAAGGCAAACTGACAGACCCATGGGGACTATACAGATGACACAATTCTGCTTACTGAAAGTGAAGAAGATTTGAAACATTTACTGATGAAGATCAAAGAACACAGCCTTCAGTATGGATTGTGACTAAACATCAATAAAACAAAAATCCTTACAAGTGAGTCAGTAAGCAACTGCATGATAAGTGGGGAAAAGATTGAGGCTGTCTAAGATTTTGCTTCACTTGATTCTACAGGAATCATCCATGGAAACAGCAGTCAAGAAATCAAAAGACGCATTGCTTTGGGAAAAGCTGTGGCAAAAGATCTCTTTAAAGTACTGACGTGTAAAGATGTCCCATTGAAGACGAAGGTGCTTCTGACTCATGCCATAGTATTTTCAATCACATCATATGCTTGTGAAAACTAGACACTGAATAAGGGAGACAGGAGAACAATTGATGCTTTTGAATTTTGGTGTTGGAGACAATTATTGAATATACCATGGACTGACAAAAGAGCCAACAGATCTGTCCTAGAAGAAGAGCAACCAGAGTGCTCCTTGGAAGCAAGGATGGCTAGAATGTGTTGTACTTATTTTGTACGTGTAGTCAGGAGGGACCAATCCTTGGAGGAGGACATCATGTTTGGGAGAATGACAGATCAACAACAACAACAAAAAAGGAAATCCTCAACTAGATGGATTGACACATTGTCTGCAACAATGAGCTTAAAAAGTAAAAAGACCTTGTGTTAGCAAAAAATCAGAGATTGTTTCATTCTGTTTTTTATATGGTCCCTATGAGTTGGGTCCTGACTTGACAGTATCTAACAACAACTATAATTTTTACAATATATAGGATACAAATGTCAATAAATATAATTATATATATAGTTTATATATAGTTTATGTATAGTATAATTATGTATTTATATATATATATATATATATATATATATATATATATATATATATAATATGTGTAGTTTAAAATGTGCTGAAATTCATTATATGTAGGAAATGCAAGCTCGACTGGATATGCAACTCTATTATAAATTCATGGCTTAAGCTTAGTAACTTTCCATCACTATAAACTATTCAGATTCTATCACATCAATGAAAAATGAGAGACTGTGAGAGATAGGTTGCTGATCTCCTATGATAAGAATGTTTACATCTTCCACAAATTCATATACTGAAATCCTCACCTGCTAGTTGATGGTGTAAAGAGGTGGGGCATTAGGGAGGTGATGGGGTCCTGAGAATGGAGCCTCATGAATGGCATTACTATCTTTATGAAAGGGACTCCAAAATGTTCTGTGTCCCTTCCACCATATGAAGACACAGCCAGAAGGAGACATCTATGAACCAGTAGAAGCCCCACTGGACACTGAATTTGCCACATGTTCACACTGGAATTCCAGCTTGCAGACAGGGGAGCAATCAATGTCTGTTTCCAAGCCATTCAATCTATGTTGTTGTTGTTAGGTGCCATCGAGTCGTGGACTCATAGCGACCCTCATAGGGTTTTCAATGGCTGACTGTTTCGGGATTGCCTCAGGAGTGGATTGCCAGGTCCTTCTCCCATTTTTGTTGTGCTGGGAATTGAACTTAGGACCTCAGAGACTGCAGTGCAGCGCTCTACCAACTGAGTTAAATCCCAGCATTCAATCTATAATATATAGTTATAGCAAGTCAAATGGACTCAAGCAACATCCATGCATGAAGCTATAAAGAGACAGCTTCTAGTTCCATGCAAAGAAGTATGCTCAAACTCTAGAGGGCAGACATCCTTCAAATGGCTTGAGATAACACATTCCTTGTTCTTGACTGTAGATTATTCCAGTGTTGTTGATTGCTTATGGGTTGAAAGATACTCAGACATCCAATGAGTAGAGGCATGTTGTTCTCATGAATTTCTCCAAAGCAAGGGGAAAATATAAGCAGTATCACAAGGATTTCTTATGTACAAAGTCAGCCCATTAGCTGGAGCCTATGTTACCTGAATTTTAACAGTGCTTTTGTGAATAGGTACACCTCCTGCAACATGGAAAGCCTGCATATATTTTAGAAAATCAGTGAAAAGAACAAAGGGAATTAATAAATTATCACATCTTGTAAAGTTGTTTCTCTAACAAATTGATATTGTTGTAATCTATTATATGAGATATTGAGCCCAATCAAAATGAAAACTCTAATGCAGATTAAACAGATAGTCATTTCAGTAAATAATAATTCACATAAAAATAATTAGTATCATTATCTATAGTGAGATGGAGCCAAACTGTCTTCCCTTGTGAAGCCGGGCAGAGGCAGTGAGTTATATTGAGTAATTTAGGTCTATTAAATGCATTTTTGACTAATGATATTTTCAATATACAGTAGGCTTATCCAGATATAACTGATATAATTTGAGAAACAACAATATTCATATACTTATGAATGCATACACTTATATTTGTATTTGAATTTGAAAAAATATATATATACGTATCTCCAAACTCTTATAGGATAATAGTCTAAATATCCAGGACTGCATTGAAGGTCGTCTCTACACTAAAATACAATTATGTACAAATACAAATGTATATATGAAAAAATATTTATTATGAGGAATTGGTGCACAAGTTTTGAAGGATAAGTCTCATTATATGCAGGCAGCATGCTGAAGGTCCAATAGAGATATCAGTTCCAAGGCTGAACCGAAAGAATTCAGAGCCAGGAGAGCCAGTGGTATACATCCCCGGGTAATGATAGAAGACTGATGTTCTAGTCAATCACTCAGGCTGGTGAAATTTCCTCTTTGTCGTGTTTTTTCTTTTATTTATGCCTTCAACAAACAGACTGAGACCATTATAGATTCCATGCATCAAATATTACTCCATCCAGGAGTACCCACTCTATTAGTTAGGTTTTTCATCTCTGTATCCATATACCAGAGAAGAAGGCTATGTTTTGGCTCAGGTTTTCAGAACATTCAATCCATGTTCAAAGTCAGCCCATTAGCTGGAAAGTCAGTTGCCTCAGCTGATCTTAGACCCGTAATGGGGCAGAGCATCATGGCGGCTGGAATATTTGGAACAGAGTTGTACAACTCATAGTAGACAGAAAACAGAGACAGAAAGGAGGGAGGCAGGAATAAGATACCCCCAGGGACATCCGCTCTGTGACATGCCTCTTCTAGCTAGGTCCACCTCCTCAAGGTTCCAGAACCTCGCAGAATAGCACTGCAGCTGAGGACCAACTGTTTACACCACTAGCCTGTGGGGACATTTCTCACTTATAACACCATAAGAGACCCACACAAGACAATGTTTGCCCAAATATCTGGCATTTGCATAGCACAAAAGAACTGAATCAGAAAATTAACCATCACAGATACCTGGATTCTGACAGGTAGGATTGAAAATCCAGACTAGTAAATCTTGTCTGTGATCCGCAGATTGGTCCTTGGTAAGGGATGGATTGACGGGGAAGGATTGAAGTCTATATTTGCTGGTGGTTTTGTTGATGAGTGTGGTAATTAGGCTACAGTTTGATCATGATGAATGTCTACAGTAGAGAGATTATCTGTCTACAAGTTTCGTTTTTCTCCAAATTTTGGTGTTTTGCATCTATTGTTTTTGCTTATCTGTCTGTATTTTTTCCACTTCCTGTTACGTTTCTCTGTAACCACGTATGGTACCAATTCTGGCATATTTTGGGAAAAAAGAAAATCCTTGAAACTTGCCTCCATATTTTAATTCAGGTGTTTAGGTGCTTAATCTGTCTGCTTTTTAAAAGGGTTCTTAACTGTATTTAATAATACTGGAAGTAGGGAGAAATCTACCTACTCCATCTTGTCCCACAATTAGAAGACCCAAATATTGCTTGTAACTGAAAAATAACTCAAACTTTATTTGCAAACTTGCAACTTTGTGAGAAAGAATTCCATTTAAATATTTCTATTCTGTCACATAATTGCCCAAATTAAGTGAGATGCATAAATAAAGCTCATTGTATTTAAAGCAAATAGGAATATCTGCCTAGAGATAATATATTTCCTACAGTAAAACACAAATTTCCAATCCAACATAGGCTTAAAAATGATTTGCAAGAATAACTTTCTGTTTGATTTTTCAGGAATGTTTGAGGTTTGTGCAATAAAAGTAAAGAGTGAAGAAGATTCAAAATAATCTTCCTAGACTGTCAAAATTATAAAATTGTGTCACACATGATAAAAACTATGTGCTTTATTTTAATATTAAGCACAATCTATTTGCATGCCCTACTTTGTATAACCTAGGGAAGGATAAATATTTGATTCCTTTAAAAAGTCTTTCATCTTTGATCTGAAGCGACATTATTCAAATATTGACTAAGGATAAAGTGAAGTAGGTAGTCATTATCTAGGTAGTAGCAGTGACTGGAATGGGTGATGAATATTTCAACAGTGACATCTTACTTCCTCAGAGATCTCATTTTCTGTAAATGACTCCCAGTGCAAGCAGCTAGGAGCCAAGACATGAATGAAAGGTAAATGATTTCTGAGTGAGAAAAAAAAAAAGAAAACAGTCATAAAGCTCTTTTGATTTGTTTCCTCGTTTCCTCTCTGTCACGAAACGCAGCAACTTAAGCAAAAATGAGTATTATATAAACACTGTCAAGAAAAAATAGAAAACAAAACTGATCATGGATAGGTCCTCCGTGACCCAATTGCAAGAGACAGAAGACAAGTCTTTTAAGAGTCAATGATCAGAACTCATTTAATATAGGGACTTGACTATAATGTGCATATTTTTATACATCATTAAATATATTAAGTATATACCTGCAGCTGTACCACTGTGGCATCCGATCCCATTAGATCTCAGAAGCTAAGCAGGGTTGGATCTGGTTAGTCCTTGGATGGGAGACCGCCTGGGAACACCGGGTGCTGTAGGCTTGGGAGAAGGACCTGGCCAACCACTCGCAAAAACAGTCAGCCATTGAAAAGCCCATGAACAGCAGAGAAGCACTGACAATAGGGTTTCGCCTGTTGTACACAGGGCCACTATGAGTCAGATACTGGTTTGATGGTACCTAACAACAACAACAACGACAACAACAACAATGACAACAACAACATATTAAGTATATACTTATATGTTGTATATAAAAATTTTAAAGCATATAATTATATAGCATATGTAGGCATTATTTAATTTTATATGTAATATACAATTGCATGTAACTACACATAATTACACATAAATATCACCCACATCTATATTAATGTATGCATGTATATATGTTTATATATGTATATATATGTTATATATGTACAAATGTGTAACAAAAATGCATGTATATGTATGATTTACTAAGGTTTTATTTATGGTTAGTGAGTTTAAAGGAAGTTTCCTCTGTTTTCCTAAAACAATTTATGATGACTCAGATGGACTCATCAATTATTACTCTACCTTGTCAATAGCAGCCCATTCAAGAGATGTTGACTTTTTCTCATATTTAGTCCATATACTCATAGCTACCCTCAGGTTGGTTCTCTGAAATAGATTATGAATTCCTACATCAGAGTGATCATACTCCTTCATTTTTCAATAGCTACTAACACTGCCCTACATATCATTTTTACAGAAAAAATGATGACCCTAGGGTGATCATTCTACTTTCTTGAATATCTTTCAATGAGTGGAAAAAAAATAAAACAACACAGAAAGATTAGCTCTATTTAATGTGCCTTACCATTGGAAACTCTAATGGTTTTCATATAGTAATGTTTCTTTTTCCTCACTGGATTCATTGAGTATATATTCTCATTTACTATATTGAATTCATAATTTTTACATATCTTGATATAATGCCTCTCAAAGTAGCAGTGTTCTGCGAAGAAAAAGGAAATTGAGTCCTTTTAAATGTCAGTGAGAGAAAAATCCATTTTAATAAACATTTAATTTTATTGCATTGCTTTAATTATAATAGCATCCAGTACCACAGTTTACAGCAGCAGAAGTCAATATTAATTCTATATTAGCTATAAACACTTTAAAGAAAGTCCTTCATGCAATAAAGATGCGATTTTTCAATACTGATGTTTTGTCATTAGAAGAGATGGGAAATAATGAAATTATGTCTATTTTGTTCTTGCAGGGATGATGTTTCATGGTAAAATTGTAGGGTCCTTTATCTCAATGGAGTATCACATTATTTCTTTAAATCAAAGCCTCTATTCATAATCCTCTTCCATATTCAAGGATATGTTTATGGGTTCATTTATTTGATGTAAGTGCATAGTATATATCATGAACCTGTCATTTCTAGTCAGGGACATCTGCATAATAAAATTGAAGACTGATCTTTTTCTAGTCTCTACCTCCAGATCCATCAATAGTATCTGAGTCCATAACCGTTATTTTCCTTACACACTTTGTGAGTGCCATTCCTGCCATCCACCATTTTCAAAGATCTTATTTAAAAAAGTCTGTATTCAGAGTCTAATCTGTAAACTTCAGCTCCTTAATTTCATCACTTTCTCTTGCTATGGATTTATTGTAACCAGCCTGGAATAAGAAGAGAGTTCTCTTTTTCCTTTGGGGTGAGGTGGTGATCAGCCTCTATTGTTTTTCTAAACCATCCCTTGTAATTCTAAATTCCATAAAATCCCAAGTACTTACCTCCTACTTTTTCAACATTGGATGCCAGAGAGTGGTCTTTCCCATCTCCATTGGAAAGACACATTCATAACATGAATGCCCTTATTCTCTATTTGTCAAAATACATACATACATATATATATATATACATATATATATATATATATATATATATATATATATATATATTCAATATACATACAGCTAGACAACCCTGAGTTCCATTCCAGACATGAAGACAGTGCTCAGAATTGTGTATATCCACTTCCTGTTAAATTAATGACCCCTCAACAGTCATGTTTCCAGGAATTTGGCATGCATATACACATCTAGGGAGCTCTGTAGCATATAAGCACATACACATCTTTCTCTAATAATTCTGGTAGAGCAGGTATAGGATGGAACTAAGGATCTCTAGAATATATATATATATATGTATGTATGTATGTATGTTCTATATCTATATCTGGGCTGGGACTTAGCTCAGTTGGTAGAGCACCGTGCTGTGGTCTCTGAGGTCCCGAGTTCAATTCCAAGCACCACAAAAATGGGAGAAGGGCCTGGCAATCCACTCCCAAGTCAATGCCAAAATAGCCATTGGAAACCCTATGAGGGTTGCTATGAGTCAGATACCGACTCGACGGCACCTACCAACAATAACAACAATATCTATATCTATATCTATATCTATATATCTTTATCTCTATCTATCTATCTATCTATCTATCTATCTATCTATCTATCCATGCTTGCCTGCAGCCATGGCACCCTAGCATCTCATCCTGTCAGATCTTGGAAGCTAGGCAGGGCCCAGCCTGGTTACTCCTTGGGTGGGAGGCCCTCTGGGAACACCAGGTGCTGTAGGCTTGGCAAAAGGACCTGGCAACTCACTCCCAAACCAACCCACCATTGAAAGCCCTATGAACAGCAGGGAAGCACTGGCAGTAGTGCCAGACATGACACAGGATAGAGAGGGTTTAGTTCCGTTGTGCATAGATGTCGCTATGGGTCAGAATCAACTCCACAGCACCTAACTTTGGGGCGTCGCCCTGCCGCTGGACTCGCTCCAGCCATGAGTGGGAACCGGCAGCCAAAGACCTGTGGTCTGGTGAGTGGGAGCTGGGGCAACAGGAGCCGCACTGCCCGGAAAGGAGGCTTCTGTCCACGGCTGCTCTGAGAAGCCCTGAGAAAGGCAGGCTCAGAGGCTTCTGCCCACGGCGGCTCCTGGCTTCTTTTCTTCCCAATGAAGACTCTGAGTGCTCTTCTCCCACAGCTCTTTACTGTTTCCTTGTCTGTCCCACTCAATGGAATGGCCCCAGACTGCTCCGTGTACCACCCTTATATACTCTTCTGGGGCTTGCCGGGGACCAATCAGAGGCAGTCACCCCATACGAGTTTCAGCCAATCAGAGGGGTATTCAAATTTGGTTTTTTAAAAGTAGCCAATCAGAGGTGGTTCCAGAATGGTCCAATCAGGAGCCATTGTAGGGTTTGGAAATAGCCAATCAGTGTTGAGGGGTCTGAGGCAAGGGAATAGATACCAGAGCCATGTTGGGGAGCTCGACAACCCTGAGTTCCAGGATGTAGGCCAAAGGTGACTGCCCAGGGAACAAGCCTCAGTCCTCCAAGCGGCCTAGATAGGCCCCAGGGCAAACTGCCTCTCTAGACAGTGCACAACACCTAACAACATATTTTTGCTTAGTTCACCATCTCTCTTATGTATTTTAGAGGAATTCCCTTTGTGCATAGCCCATACTACTGGAGTTAGGAAATTTCAGTCTCTTTCAGTAGAATCTGCCTTGAAAGAGTCAACTCTATCGTTCTACCAACTACTCCCCTTGGGGGTCCATTCCAGACATGAAGACAGTGCTCAGAATTGTGTATATCCACTTCCTGTTAAATTAATGACCCCTCAATAGTCATGTCTCCATGAATTTGGCATGCATATACACATCTAGGGAGCTCTGTAGCATATAAGCACATACACATCTTTCTCTAATAATTCTGGTAGAGCAGGTATAGGATGGAACTAAAGATCTCTAGAATTGGCTTCCTTATATGTGTAGGTGTGGCATCTGCAGATTCAATCAACCATGGATCAAAACTATTATTAAGCTGTCTATATTCAACATGTACACTCTTCTGTCAATGTTTTTTCCTGCGCAATATAGTATAGCATCTATTTACATAATACTTGCACTTTTTAGGGGTTAAAAGTAATCTAGAGAGAATTAAAATATGCCAGAGTGTACAGAGTATATATCATTTGTTATAAGATATATGGCAGCTACTTGTTTTTGTAGACACAAGTGATCCTGGAATTAATTCCTCAAATTCATTGAGATAAAATTATATGGAAAAGTCTCTAAGAGATTCAAATGGAAATAATCAATAAACCACGCCCAGAGAATGGCTGGTGGATAATGCCGCTAGTCTGAAACAGTCCTTAACTTTGAAAAATGAATAATGACCAATGTACATACAAAAATCACCATTTTCCATAACACTGATGACTACCTCATTCCACAGGAAGTGGTAATCCATTTTTAGAGTGAAGATATCTCCAGGTTATGAACTATTTTGCATTTTATGCTTGACCATTGCTTATACCAAAGTATTATTGGCACCTTCCCCTTCTCAGCAATGTTCCCATCTCATCATTTCCATCATTCTGGTTGAAAATGAGTCCCCTACTCTGATGTAGGAACTAAGCATTGACCACCAAGCGATGTGGTTTTAGGAAGAACAAGGATAATTACTGAATAGTCACAATACCCTATAGTTCAATTGTATCCCACTAGTGATCTATCACCCTGATGTGGGATAGTTGAATGGATATTACCTTCAGTTTCTTTCAGAAAGATAGTACCAGTTCTCTCAATTCATAGGTCCTGCATTCATGGACTCAGCCAACCATAGATCAAAAATATTTGAAAAAATTGTATCTGTAATGAACATGGACAGACAATTATCTCTTCATTATTCTCTAAGCAAATAGTTACATAGGATTGCATTAAGTATTATCTTTCTTGTTGTTTTGTTAGGTGAGTTGGGTTCGACTCATAGTGACCCTCATAGGATCTTCAATGGCTGATTGTTTTGAGATTGCCTTGGAAGTGGATGGCCATGTCCTTCTCCCATCTTTTGCAGGGCTGGGAATTGAATATGGGACCTCAGAGTCTGCAGAATGGTGCTCTACCAACTGAGCTAAATCACCACCACCACCACCACCATCATCATCATCATCATCATCATCATCATCGTCATTATTATTATTATTATTATTATTATTATTCAAAATACACAGAAGGATGTGGAATGGGGATGTAGCCCAGTGGTAGACTACTTGCCAAGTACTTGCCAGCACATCCCCAGTATTTCAAAAAATAAAAATAAAAAATGGGGACTGTGCATGAAGGTTATATGCAAATGAAAACACTACATCATTTTAGAGAAGGGATTTGGACATAGGTGGATCATGGTACCCCAGAGAGCTCCTGAAACCATCTCCTGAAGACACTGAAGAGTGACTGTATGTTTCATGTTGGCAAAATGAAATGAAACAATGTACAAGTGGTGAATTTAGTAGTTATGTTAGTTAGTCAGTTAGTTATGTTAGTAGTTAGTAATCTTAACAGATTTCTGCAAATTTCCTGAAGTGGAGAAGAGGCAGTGTCTTTCCCATGTGCAATATCCAGGTGAAAAATTACATTGAGAGTCACGTGTTCTATGTCTAGGGGAGTGAGGTGAGCTGAATTGCAGACCATGGAGCAGCCACTTGGGAGTGCGGATGTCAGATATCCACCCAGGTGTGACTGAGCTGTGACCAGACTCAAGGTGTGCAGGGAGTGTTGGGGTGGTGCACTGTCTCATCTTTCCTGTGGCTGATAAATTAGGGCTGGTGCAGAGCTCCAATCCATCTTCTTGCAGAACTACTGCAGCAAGAAGCCTGAGTCGTGTTTACCGAATTGTAGCAGAAAGGAATATCCAACCATTCCCTCTCAGGAACGTAGCCACCGGAGCAAGACAGAAATAAATCTTGCTGGATTGTAGCACGTTGACACCACAGAGATTGGCGTCTCAAGATCTGCAGTGATTTTTGAATGCTCCCATAAAAATATTAATTAGAAATTTTCTAAAATATCAGAAAGTTCAGAAAATTAAATACCTTTTAGCTGACTTTCATATATTTTAAAAGGTCATCAGTTTTACTCAATAATTACAACTGTTTGATATCGCTTTTATTAAATCTGCAACATCTGATATTTTACTCCAGGGCCAGCAAAGAGTTTGCCAAGCCAGGGCACAGTCTGCATAGCTGATCGCTCATTTATTTTAAAACTCTGTATCATTGCCAAGAACAGAAAGAAGTAAGGTTGTTTATATGCTATGAATTTTTTTCCATTAAGCCTGATTAAGACTAATGTAATGCCGAGAATCATATTTCCTTTTAAAGAACGTGATCATTTAGACTTTGATATTAATACAGTTTTCATTGCTCATTTCACATGAGGAATAATTAAAATGATTGACAAATAATTAAATAAAATAATTAAAAACAGTGATAATAAAAAACAAGATATTTAGTGTGTTCAAGATTAAGACAATAGTTCAATTTTAACAGAACGCCTCATGAAAGGGTAAACAAAAAGGATTTTATTTTAATGAAATCAAACTTTTTTATAACCCAGATTCCAGGAACTTTTTCTTTTCTTTCATCTTTTCTTTTCTTTTCCTTTTTTTCTTTTTCTTCTCTTTTCTTTTCCTTCTCCATCCTTCTTTCCTTCTTTCCTTCCTTCCTTCTTTCTGTCTCTCTTTTCTTTTTTCTTTCTTTCTTTCTTTCTTTCTTTCTTTCTTTCTTTTTTCTTTCTTTCTTTCTTGCTCTCTTTCTCTCTCTCTCTCTCTTTCTTTCTCTTTCTTTCTTTCCTCCTTCCTTCCTTTCTTTCTTTCTCTCTCTCTCTTTCTTCCTTTCTTTCTTTCTCTTTCTTTCTTCCTTTCTTTCTTTTCTTCCTTTCTCATAGCACTGAGAGACTGAGCCCCTGGTTTCATGCACATGCTTTGCAAGTGCTCTACAACTGAGCTGCAGCCCCAGCCCCATTTTTAATTTTTACCTTTACCTTGAGTCAGGATCCCGCTAAGTTACGTAGGCTGCCTCTGGCCTCGAACATGCATTCCTCCTGCCTCTGCCTTCAGATGGCTGGGTTTATATATTTGTATGCCACACAGTCCAGGTAAGGAGGACAGCATCTTTGAATGATGCCTAAAATTCTAAATTTATGAAAACGTAACTTTCTATTCTACAGTTAAAAAAGATTACATCGTTTAAAGAAGCCAAAGGTTCAACTTTAAGAAAAACAATTTTGTTAATAATTTCCTCTTTACATTAGGTAATGTGTTGGCAAATCTTTTGAAATTTACAGTGAAAGAAATCAGTGGAATAATTTTGATGTTCCTAAATACCTTTGAGTGATTTATTTCCTTGTAACATTTATGTGAATGTGTTTTTATATAGAGACATACGTATTCCCCAACATCTACTCATTAATATCAATATACCAAGTTAACTCTTTCTAGTAATTACTGAAATTTTATTAACCGTATTAACTCATTGGTTGATACACAAACATGTTATTATGTCAAGATTACCCAGCAATAAAAAATCATGAAGTTATGTCATTTGCAGCAAAATGGATGGAATTGGGGGATATCATGTTATGTGAATGAATATAGGCTGGAAAAGAGAAATATACTATGCTCTCACTCATATGTGGGAGCTGAATCTTACTTAAAGGAAGAAAAAACTATACACAAGTAAATATATAAAAATGCACAATTAAACCTGGCCAAGAAGGGACAATATAAAGTGCAGAAAGAAGGAGGGAGGGGACTAGCAAAGGGAAGTAAAGGCTGTGGAAGGTGGGAAGTGGAAGGGAAATAATGTAAAGCAATGAAGAGGGAGAGAATAATCTCAACGTAAATGATGCATCTTCATGAGTACATGGGAAAAATTGAGGAATATAATCCATAAATGCATATGTTTACTACATATTAATCAAAAGTTTCCATAAACTTTGTAAGTTGCTGGAAGTGTAACCAAAAGTGATGTAATAGTTGAATAATTGAAAAAAACAAATGCTGTATGACTCTGTGTCCTATCTACATTAATCAGTAAAGGAAAAGTCAGATAAAAATGAGATACTAGCTACTGGATTTCTTTCTATTTGCAAGTTATTTTACTGTATACCATCTCTTTTTCTAAATTCATAGTGACATCTTGAAAAAAATTCCTCTCTGAAAACGTTGCTGTGTGTGTGTGTGTGTTAGTCGGGGTTGAACCAAGAGCTTCATGCTTGCGTGCTTTGCAAGTGCTGGACCACTGAGCTGCACCACTAGCCCATTTTTTGTTTACTTTTTTTGCGACAGGGTCTCGCTAAATTTTGCACACTGCCTCTGGTCTCGAACTTGCTATCCTCCTGCCTCTGCCTCCCTAGCCATAGGGATTGCAGGCGTGCGCCACCGAGCCCAA
This sequence comes from Pedetes capensis, assembly GCA_007922755.1. NCBI lineage: Eukaryota > Metazoa > Chordata > Mammalia > Rodentia > Pedetidae > Pedetes > Pedetes capensis. The sequence goes on along the minus strand of VMDO01010285.1, from coordinate 17,018 downwards.
CGAAAGTTGTATAATTTTATATTGCTTTATTTTACGTCTAAATCCTTCTATACTTTGAAATAATCATTGTTTTTAAAGAGGTGGTTTATATTGTGTCTATATTGTTATGGGGAGAAGGACCTGGCAACCCACTCCCAAAAATCAATCCGTCATTGAAAACTCTATGAATATCAGAGAAGCACTGACAATACTGTTTCATCTGTTGACATAGGGTTGATATAAGTCAGATACCAACTTGAAGGCACCTAACAACAACAACATACTGTTATGGTTTACTTAAAATAACTGTTTCTATAATAAAAATATTGGTGAGAAGTATTGCTGTGTGGTTTTGTATAATGATTAGGAAGTTTTGTCTCTGCTGTCTTCTCACTGTACTTCTGAATTTTACTTCTGCCTCTTACAAATAATAATGAGAATATGTCTCATGGATTGGTACTATTAGAAATTATAATAGAAATATAATGTTTGCTTTTTTGTTGTTGTTTTTGTTAGATGCCATCTAGTACATATTGAAATATCACAATATTATTCAATAAATTATAATAGCCAAGTAAATTCATCAATATAAAATTACCATTCAGGTCTTACTAGTGTATTTGCTAAGAAAAATACCTAAAAATTCTGAGAAAAATAAGGTCAAATACCTGAAACAACTGCAATTTTCTTTTAGGGGGCAATTCCAATGTTTCAGAGGAAATTGTTTTCTAGATTAATTAAGTTCAGAGGAATCCATCAATGGTTGGGACTCTCAGGTATTGGAGGGACTGGGGTTTAACTCAGTTGGTAGAGTGCTCTCTGATGCCCTGTGTTTGATCTTTAGCACCAGAAAGTTACAGAAAGACTCAGCAACCAAGAAACAATCAGCCATTGAAAACCCTACGAATATCAGAGAAGTACTGACCTAGTGCCGGGCATGGTAGAGAGTCAGGGATCATTTCACTGTGTTGTACATAGGTTGCTGTGAGTCAGATCTGACTTGACGGTACCAAACAACAACAGGATAAGGGAAGACTTGAGCTAATTTGCTTCTTGATTTCTGTTAAGTCTGTGGACATTTGCGTGGAGAACAATGCTCTCCTACAAATCACTCATTCTGATTTACATGGAATGAAGACAGATCAGTGAGAACATAAACAAAAAATTGATTATGTGTTGAGTTATAATTATGGATTGACATAACAGTGAACCACTTTTTACTACAAACCATTTTGAAAAGTCATAAAATCAACTTTCCATTGATTTATTCTACATATATTGACCCCCTTAGAATCCAGCAGCTTGTCCACTGGGATTGGCTAGCCTGAGGAATTCACATAGATCCATAGGCAGACAATTTGTTGCTGACATTGATTACAATCAACGCTGTGTGGAGATTCTGGGACTGCAGGAGACAGTCTATGATAAGCTTTCCATGCTCAGGGGTTCTTATATCCAAATCAAAATTCCCCACTTCATAATCCTTTAGTCTGCTCTGCAAATGCCAGCATATGCGCCTCCCGGTGAGCGCCTCAGGACATTGGATTATCCTGGCCCCATTTTCTGACCATTTATGCCATGCATCTGTCTCTTCGTCCTGTGAATACTTTGCCGTTGCCAGGGCAACCAGCCATGATGTCATGCATTGTGATGGTCTTGAATCCATATCTGGACAGATCCTGGGAGAAGCTTGGTTGACCCCACTCCTGCATGGGCTGGGCTTTGGCTCAGTTGGTAGGGGTCTGCTCTGCCCTCTCTGAGGTCCTTAGTTCGATCCCCAGCACCAAAAACATGGGATAAGCACGTGGCAGGCCACTCCCCATATAATCCCGAAACAATCAGCCATTGAAAACCCTATGAATAGCAGAGAAGCCCTGACATATTGCCAGACATGGCACAGTGTTGGGAAATGTTTCTTTCTGGTCTACCTGACTCTATTGCACTTAACAACAATAGCATACAGTGGACAGGCAAACACGCTCATTATTCTGTTTGGCTTTATTCAGTTACCTGCACCACAAAAAACAGTCTGACCTTTCCATTTCCCCCTGAATTTACTACCTTTGTATTAACAAATGCTCACATCAGTTGATCTCTTGTGCCCTAATAAGAACCTTAGAATCATACTTTTCTCCCCATAATATCCCTATTACGATCATTTCTTCTTATAAATTACTGATCAATGCTGCATCCATAATATATCTTAATTTTGTTTGTATGATAGTTACCATTTATGCTACAACTGTGGTCATTTGAAATATTATCCAGTGAAGTATTTTCTAATGGCAGTAATAAAATCTGAGATGGGTGCTTGGATGATTTTATTATTATATGAATACCATGGAGTGTGTTTACATAAACTAAGTTGGTTAGAACATCACTAGGACCTATAACCTTACTATACAGAGCATGGATGTATATTAGGCAGAAAAAAATTGCAGTCTCATTTCTTATGCAAAAGAAAATTTAATGATTCCTGTGGCTAAAATAATTAGTGTAAGAGAATTCTGCAGGCTTTCTGATTTAGATTATTTCATTTTATTAAGCTTACTAGGGTAAATATTCTTTTAAGTGGTTAATGGTTATCAAGATGAAATGCATTTCCACTTGTCATCCAAGAAGATTCAATGTAAATTTAAAATAAGGAATAAAAAATGTAAATAAAGAATAAGTGGGCACTTCTAACTTCCACAGCAGAATCTGAATTGAATTTTCCACTCATCCCGTAGATGTACACCCCAATTCTAAAACACTGGGTTAAACTATTAAAGGTTTGGTTGTGAAATAATTGGATTACTCTAGCTGCGGTTATCCAAATGACATAAAGCATTATTTTTTATTTTCCCACCTACTAATTAAACCAGTCAGTCTTTTAAAATAAACAAACTGGTTTGACCCTGTGTTGATTTCAATTAGATTGTGTAAACTCTACAGTATGATAGGCGACAACAGCATTGTAAAATCAAAAACACCTAGGCTTGCAATGAGCCAGGTAACTGACGCCCATCAAAATTTTGCAGGTTGGGCACATAAGGACATCTTACTGTAATGTCTTTTAGGCAATATGTTGTTGAACATAGGTGACATCTTCACACAATGGAGATGACTCCTTGTCATTTTAGATGGCTTCAACTTAATGCATGAAGACTTCCAAGAGGTGCTTGTGATTAATGACAGATGATCTTTTCCTTGGAGTAAGCCTGCAGGTGTGAGAGTGGTGAATTTAAGGGGTGAAAAGCCCATCTTGACACTGAATAGCAAATGGCAGAACATAAGGTTGTCATGCTGTGGGGGTTTGCTTGTTGCCGTGATGCTGAAAGCTATGCCGTAGGTGTTTCAGACACTACCAGGGCCACCATGGTGGACAGAATTCAGCTGAACTTCCACATTAAGACAGACGAGGGTGAAGGACCTGACAGCCCACTCCCAACACGATCAGCCATTGAAGACACTGTGGATAACACAGCAGCACTGTCAGATATAGTGCCAGAAAATGAGCCCCCCCAGGCTGGAAAGTTTTCAAGAGATGACTGGGGAAGAGTTGCCACTTCAAGGGAGAATTGACCTTAATGAAGGGAATAAAGTCAAGACCCTGGGATCTGTTTTTGCTGTTGTGGCATGGCTCTAAATGAGATGGAACGCAGTGGCTGCAACAGTGGGTTCAAACTTAGAAAAGTCCTTGTGCAGTGTTGAGTAATGTTTTTTTTCTTCTGTACAAAAGGGTTGCTATTAGATCTGACTTGAGGACACCTAACAACAACAACAACAACAACAGTAGCAGAATAGAATCCCTCTATATGTATTTGCTGGGTTTTAGCTCAGTTGGTAGAGCGCTGCACTGTAGTCTCTGAGGTCCCAAGTTCAATTCCCAGCACAACAAAAATGGGAGAAGGGCCTGGCAATCCACTCCCGAGGCAATCCCAAAATAATCAGCCATTGAAAACTCTATGAGGGTCGCTATGAGTCGGACTCTACTCCACGGCACCTAACAACAACAACAACAACAACAACAACAACAACAACAATGACATGTGTATTTGCACATACACAAATTGTTATTGTAGAATACTTGAATGTGCTGACTATGTTGTTGTTAGGTACCGTTGAGTTGGGTCCAACTCATAGCGACTCTTCACAGGGTTTTCATTGGCTGATTGTTTTGGGATCACTTTGAGAGTGGGTTGCCACATCCTTCTCCCATTTTTATGGTGCTGAAGTTGGACTTGGGGCCTCAGAGAGCACAAGCAGTACACTACCTAAACTCCAGCCTATAACTTCAAGATCATGTTGTTGTTGTTAGGTGTCATTGAGTTGTGTCCAACTCATAGCCACCCTCATAGGGTTTTCAATCCCTGATTGTTATAGAATTGCTTCCAGAGTGGATTCCCATGTCCTTCTCTGGTATTTGAGGTGCTGGGGAGAGAACCCAGGTCCTCAGAGAGTGCAGAGCAGCATCTACCAACTGATGTAAACCCCAGTCCAGTACTGACTACAATTTCCTTTAAAGAGGAATTCTGCCAAGTGTGAATATCTGAACTGAGTTGAGAATTTGCTTCAGGTTATGTGGATAGAAATACAGTGGTAAACATTTATTGCGTAGCAGAGGAGAGCAAAGAAAACTGAGCTCAAGTTGATTGAAAACATAGGAGGTCAAATGTGTGTGTCAGAGAGTGAGGGTAACACCAAGATTGAGGGACACAGAGAGATTTGGGTTCTTTTGAAATATAGAAACTTGTCTTCACCTTATTTCTTACAATGAACCCAAACAAATGCAAAAACTGATGATAAAAACATAGGATATATTTATCCTCTGTAGCCCTGTGGCATCCAATTCCGTCAGATCTCGGAAGCTAAGCAAGGTCCGGCCTGGTTAGTACTTGGATGGGAGACCGCCAGGGAACACCAGATACCGTAGGCTTGGGAGACGGACCTGGCAACCCCCTCCCAAAAACCAATCTGCCATCAAAAACCCTATGAACAGCAGAGAAGCACTGACAATAGTGTTTCACCTGTTGTACGCAGGGTCGCTATGAGTCGGATACCATCTAGACGGCACCTAACAACAACAACAACAACATACAATGTGTCCCTAACAACAGAAGTCAAAAGACTCAGAAACATCTATTCATCTCTCTCTCCTTCTTTTCCTCCTCCTTTTCCTTCTTTGTCAAGTCTGATGTGTCTGGGGAGAAAACTCCAGGATTTTCACTCTATGTGTAGAAATTCAACAATAGTAAGAAGTTTCACATCGTCAATGACTTTAACAGCGATGTGGGTTTTGATCCATATTTATTTCTCTTCTGTGTGTTGGCTTAGTAGATTCCAGCTGCTATAATAGAAACCTTGTAAGCAAGAGACAATTGTTGCTCACAGTTATGGAGGCTGGAAGGCTGAGGTCAAGTGTAGCTGATTGGATGTTTGGTGAGGGTAGCTTCCTGGTCCATAGATGGTGCCTTCTCATTGCATCCTCAGTGCAAGAAGCCAGGAGCTCTGTGGGGTCCCATTTATAAGGACACCAACCCCATTCATTGATCTGGCATTTGGCTCAGTTGGTAGAGCACTGCTCTGCACTCTGAGGACCCAGGTTCCATCGCAAGCACAGCAAAAATAGAAGGATGTGGCAGTCCACTCTCGAAGCAATTCTGAAACAGTCAGCCATGGAAAACCCTATGAGGGTCACCAGGAGTCAGACCCAACTCAAGGACGACACCTAAAAACAACTATTCTATTCATAAGTCTCCATCCCCACGACCTCACCACCTCCCAAAGGCTCCATCTCCTGACACTATCAACTTGGGGGGGGGATTTCAACCTAGGAATCTTAGAGGTGACACAAATATTTCAGATAATTGTTCTCTTTAATGGCAAAGGGCCCCAGGACATCAGTGAGTGCACAGCAAATATCAAGTTAAAACAAGAGGGTCAGACTTAGAACTTGAATCTAATAGTATTTTTGGCATAGTGTCCCCTCAGATTCTTCATCCTGAGAAGCAAATTTTTCACTTAAGAAGGAATGCTGATATAATATTATGTTGTACTACAGTGCAATATAGTCCACTCTACTGTGTCATGGTAATATGTGTAAATATATGAAAATATGAATGGTAATATAAATTGATTAAATACAAGAAATATAGCCTTAAAACAAAAATTACACAGACATGTTTGAATCACAAAATTAATATTTGCAATGCATATATGCACCAGACAATTTGTAACATTTGCATTAGTAAACAGAGAAATAATATTTCATTTATGTTGCAAGCAGCAGATGCATTCTTAAATTTTATTTTTGCATGTTTTTTAAATTTGGGTACTTTCAATGATCATTAAGTCGGTCATCTATTATTTATATTATTGAATGCATAAACACCCTATGGAAACATGTACTTTATTATATATATATATATATATATATATATACATAAATATACGTATATATATGTATATGTATACATATATGTATATGTATATATATATATATGGGGTCACTATGAGTCGGATACCGACTCAACAGTGCTTAACAACAACAACATATATATATATATATATATATATATATATATATATATATATATATATGGTTTTCAACGGCTGACTGTTTCAGGATTGCCTTGGGAGTGCATTGCCAGGCTCTTCTCCCATTTTGCGGTGCTAGGAATTGAACTCAGGACCTCAGAGACTGCAGCTCAGCTCTCTACCAACTGAGCTAAATCCCAGGCCATATATATATATATATATATATATATATATATATATATATAAAATGATGTAATTTTTATTTAAGGGGAGGCTGCAGGTCTTGCTTTGCTTTGGAGGGAAATACCTAAACTCTGAGACATAGTTATTTTTGGATCAAGAGTACTTAGAATGTATACTCTTTGTCAATTCTGCACATTTCTGGTACTCTAGCCAACCACAATGAGATCTCATTCAAATACAAGTATAATCACTCACGGATCTTAGAGAAGACACTTGTCACTTATATTTTATCCACATAAAAATACAGATTCCTTTTAACGGTAAAGCTTGCAGGGGAAATTCTTTTCAAAGAAGATGAACTGTGCATTCACTCCCAAGAATGTTACCCCTGAATGCGGCACCCCCAAATGTGTTACAGCGAATTTATCTCCCTTCACCCTGTTTGGCCCTCAATAGGACTGGATAGCCAGTGACGGGTACAATCCCTCAAAAAGCAGAGGGACAACCTAAGACAGGTACAGTCATGGAGAGGCCATCAGAAGAGGCAGGGCTGTTTGGAAAGGCCAAGATGCCCGCCTTGACAGAGGGAGAGGCATAATTGCCCACCTGGTCACGGTGACCTTTGCTTGACATTGCAAAGGTTTACTGGTGCATGCTGTATAACGAGTTTTGAGAACAGTTGTTGCTGTCATGGTTCCTGAAAGGTCACTTATCAATTATGTCTTGTGATTTGGAGGGAATGTCCAGAGAGTTTGATCTGCCCTCTAGGTTGATCATACCTTTAATTGGTAGAATTATGTGATGCAGAGTAAGAAAAGAAAAGATTAGAGAAACAGTGACAAGGTTAAAAAAGTTCATGCATTCCTTTTCTGTTTGACATGATTGTTACTAAGAAATAAAATTAAGATATAAGGAGAGGCTAGGGAGAGCCCTAGCAGAGCTCTTGGCCATAGCTCAGTAACATTCTTGGCTGTTTCTCTCTTCATTTCTCTCAGAACTTTGCAACAACAAAGAACATACCCAAAGGGAATGTTAGAACATTGTGTTTATCACCTTCTTCCGATAATTTTCATTCCACAACTGTACAAGGAGGCTCTCAAAAAATTTTCAGTACTGGTACAGATATTTAACACCAATGAACACACACACACTCACAGACACACACACACAAAGAGTAATATTGTTGATTCTTAGTTGTATCCATTGGTGTATGGTTGCTCATTTTCAAGGACAAATCCTCCATTCACGTTTCCCTGCACCTTTGTGTGAAACTCACTTGGGGTTGGCAGAGCTGAACGGAAACTCATCGTCTTTTCCTACACATCTTTCTTCACCAGCCTTGATGAGTAAGTACATCCATGCCAACCTCAGGACGTGTGACAGAAATCAAACATAGGTCCTTCAGGGGCTGGAGAAGGAATCCACAATGCAAAATATAGAGAAGTCTTGCAAGAAAAGACACCATACATTGTGGAATTTAAGCATAGATCCTAACCATTGCTATATAAATCTAGACTCTTGGGCTATCAATGATGGATACCACCAAAGCCTATTAATGCCAAGCAGTCTTAACTCCCTGATAGTTACCGTAATCCTCATCCACAAGTGTGTCTGATGTCTTTGCCTCTGAAAGCATCAGACCTCTTGATATCTCATTTCTAACATCCTTAACTGAGAGTTTTTCAATCAGTACTGTTGACATTCTAGGCAAGATAATAAGGAACAGGCGCATTGTAGGATATCTAGGGGTGCTCTTGGTATTTTTCCTCTAGGTACTAACAACATCGCTTCCCAGGTATGACAACCAACAGTGTCTCCTGACGTTGGGAAATATATTCTGTGTGGTAAAATTGCTTCCTATGGTCCTTGATCTATTCCTGATTCACTGGAGTATAGCTACCAGCACTTCAAAGTATCTCCTCTTTGTGACGTCTGCCCCCTCTTCCATACTCTGTACATCAAAACTCTTGGAAAAGCAAATTCCAGAAACTTGGTTCTTTAAAAGTCTGCCATCCACGCCTGCAGAAAACTAAGTCTCTAGCAAGAGGGTCGGCTATTGAGAATCATATTGCCTTATTTTTCTTTTCCCCATCAATGTATCCTGTCAAAAATCAACCACACAAGTCAAAATTTGCCAACTTCAGAAACCCAACTGGTAGACCAGAAGTACCATCTATCAACAGAAATTCAAGATCCTGTGTCTCAGGTGACACCAAACATACATAGGTGGGCACTCTCCCATATAAAAATATATTAGGGCTGCAGATATAGCACAGTTGGTATTGGTAGGTCTAGGAATTTGATGAAACATTTTAAATCTGTTGCATTCTCCCCCTAAATTCTTGCTGTTGTAGAGTTTGCTATAAAAGATGTTTCTCATTCCTATACAATAAATCAAGATACTTATGGTATTTGCTTATTATTACAAGCACCACTTCAGTAATAATAGACGCAGACAACCCCTTAGAAACTAATCAGCATTTCCTAAAACAAGGAAGCACAGAAAATTCTTTTCTGCACCTCTCCACACGTTACTTAGAGACATTTTGTTGTGGAGCCTGGAGAAAGCAGCTATGCTCTCCCAAGCACTCCTGAGTTCTTGGCAGGAAATAAATCTCTTCATTCTCGTTCCGAGGAAATAGACTTGGCCTGATTTGAAACCTCAAAGCATGTTGGGAGCCTGTGGGAGCTCAAGAACCACAGGAGCTGCTACGAAGATGAAGCCAACCTGCCAGATAAGATCTCAGTACTGCATGGAACTGGAATTACATACACGCACCTTTAATGATCTTAAAGCATACTTGCAGGGTTTTAAAACTATTGATAGTAAAATTATCTTCCTCTGTGTTTATGTTTGCTGGGCTTAATCAGGAAGTCTTGAAAGTAAAATTTATTAGGGAATGTGGCTGAATGGAAGTGTTGTAAAAAGGTTTTATTTTCCCCCCAAAATATAATTACGTACACATAGTAGTTTTGCTTTTGTGTGCTTAAAATAAAAGTAAAATAGCATATATGTTGTTTTGTATGAATACATATATGTGTACTCTAATATATTTTATGCTCATATATCATATTATGTATAATGATATATATTATATAACATATGTAATATATCATATAATATATGATATATATTATATGGGGCTGGGATTTAGCTCAGTGGGTAGAGCGCTGCGCTGCAGTCTCTGAGGTCCCGAGTTCAATTCCCAGCACCACAAAAATGGGAGAAGGGCCTGGCAATCCACTCCCAAGGCAATCCCGAAGCACTCAGCCATTGAAACCCCTCAGAGGGTTTTCAACAACAACAACAACATATGTTATTTATAATGTTATTTATAAATATAATATATTATATATGATATATTATATATTATATACAGTATATGTTATTTATAATGTTATTTATATTATATATAACAACATAATATATTATGTTATAACATATAATATATTATATAATAATATATATTATATATAGATATAGTATATATATTGCATACCTCTATTTTATTATCTATATATTGTTGTTGTTGTTGTTGTTGTTGTTAGGTGCCGTTGAGTCAGTATCCAACTCATAGTGACCCTCATGGGGTTTTCAATGGCAGACTGTATCGGGATTGCCTTGGCAGTGGATTGCCAGGCCCTTCTCCCATTTTTGCGGTGCTGGGAATTGAACTCTGGACCTCAGAGATGGCAGCGCAGCGCTCTACCAACTGAGCTAAATCCCAGTCCATCTCTATATTATCTACCTATAATAGCTGAATGAACTACTCCTTGTAGCTTTTGGCTCCTAACCCTAATTACACGTTGAGTAAATCTAGTGTCTGGGGTTAGCCATGCTGATTGAATTCATTAGATTATGTGACATAAGATAGCAAGGATATACTTTTAGCAGATATATTTCACATCCCTGTTGTTTTTAGGTACTATTGAATCAGGTTCAACTCATAGAGACCCTATTTACAACAGAGTGAAACACTTCTTAACACTGAGCCAAGCACTGATCTTTTAATCTTTGAGTCCAATGTTGCAGCCAGTATGTTTCTTCTTATACTGTGTTGTGCCACATCATCGATAAGAGGTCCCAGGGGCTTTACTTCATTCACATGATTAAGGTCGACTCCACTTTGCGGAGGCAACTCTTCCCTAGTCATCTCTTGAATGCCTTCCAGCCTGGGGGCTGCTCATTTTCCAGCATTATATTTGCCAGGACTTCTTTGCTCTTCATAGGGTTTTCAATGGCTGATTGTTTCAGTGTGGGCTGCTGAGTCCTTCTCCCTAGTCTGTCTGAGTCTGGAAGCTCAGCTGAAACCTGTCCACCATGAGTGGCCCTGCTGGTATCTGAGATACCAATGGCATAGCTTTCAGCATCACAGCAACACGCAAGCATGCACAGCACAACAAGCAGACAGACACGTGGGGGATTACACATTCTAGACTTGACGTAGCCAGCTGGGATGAGAAGAGTACATTCATTATGTTTCCAATCCCAGAAGTTATCCTTGGGCAATCTAATAACCACTGAATACTTTTCTGACCCTGTGTGTGCATACTTATGGAAAATATGGTGAGCTATGGTATGAATGCGATTTGTGTATTCTGAAACTTGTGTTAGAGGTTAAAACTCATTGTGAGTTGTTAGAAGGATGGAATTAATTACTTTCTGGTAACATGTCTTTTGGAGGTGATCAGGGGTTATTGTTGTTGTTGTTGTTAGGTGCTGTCTAGTCATGTCCAACTCATAGCAACCCTCATAGGGTTTTCAATGGCAGATTATTTTGGGGATTGCCTTGGGAGTGGGTTGCCACATCCTTCTCCCATGTTTGCGGTGCTGGGAATTGAACCCAGGACCCCAGAGACTGCAGAGCGGCACTCCACCAACTGAGCCAAGTCCCAGCCCCTAAATAAGGTTGTTGTTGTTGTCGTTGTTAGGTGCTGTCGAGTAGGTATCCGAATCATAATGACCCTCATAGGGTTTTCAATGGCTGACTGTTTTGGGATTGCCCTGGGAGTGGATTGCCAGGCCCTTCTCCCATTTTTGCGGTGCTGGGAATTGAACTCGGGACCTCAGAGACTGCAGCACAGTGCTCTACCAGCTGAGCTAAATCCCAGCCCTGATCAGGGGTAGATAACATAGTCATGGTGGAGACCCCATAATTGAATCTTTGTGGCTTTACAAAAAGAGAGAGAGACTGGGGGGAACATATACATGGGCATGGCCTATCTATTGCCCTGCAAAATCCTATAACATTTTGAGACTTGAACAAGAAGAAGGACATTCTCCAAATGTCACTTCGACAGCAGACACCTAGGAGCACGAGCTAAAATAAACACCTTAAAAAAAATGGACCAAGTCTGGTATTGATTTATTAGTAATGAAAAACAAAATTATACCTAAGGTTAATAATAGCACCTGCCACAGAAGTTGCAGAGAAGATATCAGCTAATGCATGTATTTTATAAAGATTGTCTGGCTTAAGTTGAGCATTTAATAATTGTCAACTCTTGCTGCTGCTAAGTTTTGTGTGGAACAAGATTGAGTGGGGGAAACTGATTTCTTGTCATATGCTCACGTTAGACACTCCCTGTCTAACACTCCCTGTCTAACTCTCTGTCAATATGGGTTCATGTAATGCAGATTGATGATGAACACACACAGTTATGGGTTTGTTTTTGGGTGACTGGGAAAAGTTTTAAATTTTAAACCTAAGTGGTATCACAATGAATATCAAGAGAGAAAGAGAGACAGGCAAAGCCTGGCATCTGATGTGGGAAGGTTTTACTGCAGATTCATAAATTTCCAAATTAATACATGATGTTATTGTTGTTAGGTGCCCTTGAGTCGGAATTTGACTCATAGCCATCCTACGTACAACAGGTGAAACTATTGTCAGTGCTTCTCTGCTATTCATAGGGTTTTCAATTGCTGACTGATTTTTGGGTGTGGGTTGATGGGTCCTTCTCCCAAAATACATGATGTTAGCAAAGCAATTGGGTCATGAAGATGCTCATAGAAGTTGGTGTCTGTGACACGTTTTGGAATCAGCATGACAGGTGGACTTGCCAATGGGCAGCAGTTTGGCTTTGGGAATTTAAACTTCAGATAAACATAGAGTTGTTCAAAGTGAAACATGCACATTGTTCATGAAAGTGTTTTCTGTCCTGGAAAGAGATGAAATCTGTGTTGGCAATCATGGAGGTGTAAAAAACTGAAAAGGAAATTACCTCATAAAGGGATTTGAATAGGTTTTCAAGACATTTCATTAGTTTGAAAATAAAAATCAAGTTGCAGATCTTTCAAATTTTAATTGAAAATGATAATTTAAAAAAAATATATATATATATATATTTACACAGCTGGGTTTTAGCTCAGTTGGTAGAGTGCTTCTCCATACTCTGAACTCTCTGAGGATCTGGGATCAATCCCTACCCCCCGCAAAAATGGGAGAACGATGGGGCAACCCACTCCTTAAGCAATCAGTCATTGAAAACCCTATGAGTCAGACAGAACTCCACAGTACCTAACAACAACAGCAATACATTCACATACATGTGTTTATTTGCTTGTGTTTTTATCTTCGATGCTAAATATACAACATAACATAAAATGAACTGTAAATAGGCATTTTCTCCTCATAATACAGAAGGCTGAAAGTCTAAGGTCAAGCCATGGCAGATTAATTGTCTAATGAAGGGTGTTTCCTAATTCATAGATTCTGCCTTCTAGCTGTCTCCTCAGCTGGTAGAAGGGGCAGAGTATTCTCTGGGCTCTTTTATAAAGACACTAATCCCATCCATGAACTCAATCTGTCCCAAATTCCTCACCTCCTAACACTATGCCTTTGGGATGATGATTTCAACATGTTCATTTGGGGAAACATCATCATTTAGGTCACAGATACAATAAACATAAATGTATGAAATTATCTAATAAGGACAGCAGGTTGGGGTGCATGGAGAAGCGTGGAAGTCACCACTTGCCAATATTTATCCATTTGTACATTTATTTCTGAATACTGAAATGTAAAAGTATTGTCTAGAAGAGTATAAGAATTATAACATATGGAGGCATACAAACATAAACATGCTTACAATATTACTTTAAGAATTCTACATTTTAAACAAAGGTAATAATTACTGAAAAGTAAAGTTTGTAATTTAGATTTATGTAAGTATTATAGCTACTAATACTTCTATAACTATGGTGTTTTATAATATCAACTTTGAAATTTTTGTAATGATTATGCATAGCTTATATAAACTTAAGTATAGATTTTTCTTAAAATCTTCATGTTAAGCTGAGTGGTGGGGTGCACTTCTGCATTGCCAGGATTTTGGCAGTCAGGGGCAGGAGGATTGAGAGATCAAGGGCAAAAGTTGCCTGCACAAACTCAGCAAGACCCTATCTCAAAAAAACAATAACTCTGATACTTACATGTGTTAAGTTATTTCAAAGAAAAAAGTAACCTACACACAAACAAAAGTCATCTTGGCAAACATTTACCAAGTAATTACTCTTATTGCTAAACTCATGGTGGGTAAATGATTATTTATAAAGGTTCATTCACTACTCTTCTGTGTGAAATTTGAGAATAAGATGATCACACAGGTTAGTTATCAGCGGCTTCATTAAATATTCTCATAATATTTTATAGAAAGACAAATTATACAGTGCCCCACATTATTCTTCTTTGATAATAGTTCTTAAAAGCTATGTGTAATAATTTCAATACTACGTTATTTATATGACCAGCTAAAATACATACAGACCTAAAATTACAGAGGAACACATCTCTCCATTAGCTGTCCAGAATCACCTGGTGCTCCACTGTATTTTCAGTAGGTCTTTCTTGCAGTATTTCATCTAAGAAATGCAATTATTGCTCAAAACAGGAAGCTCACAAATATACCAATGTTACATCACCAAACATTTTTTCACGATAAACAGGGGAATAGATGTCCAATGTAGAGAAAATTTGCTCCAAATTGAATCAAATTTCTTGTAAATAATTGAGCTGAGCATGGAATTGCACAACTCTAATTCCACCTTTCAGAAACAGAGTGGCTGTAAGTTCAAGGCCAGCTGGGTCTACCTAGTGAGACTTTGTTGCAAAGACATACATGAATTAAAAATGAGGGAAAAAAGATCTTTTGGTCATTTTATGAGTACATTTAATAGAAGTAAACTATACATGTAAAAAACTCAACTTTAAAATGTATGAAATGCTATGGATTTTTACAAGTGGAAATTATAAATGAAGAAGAAGAAAAAGGTAACTGAGATAATCAATCTCATCTCATAAAATTAAATAGCTTGAGTTTGGTGATTGATTCTCAAAGCACATGTATGTGGCATATTTTGAACATTTCAATTCTTACCAATTCTACCTTTTCTGGGGCAGTACATAGAGGTTGAACTCAGGATCTTACACATGCTAGGCAAGCACTCCCTCACTGAATTTTACCTCCAGTCCCTTATTTATTTGCTTGCTTGTTTGTTTATTTTGAGATAGGGACTCACTAAGTTCTATGATCTAAGTATTATTGGTATTATTATAATTATTTCCTGAACTATTCAAGTTGGGCTGTTTACTTTGAGGTCGCCCTCTTTCTCATTCCTCACTCCACCTTGTTCCTCCTCTCCCTTCTTTCTTCTCCCATCATCTCTTCCTTTTGCTAGATCTCTCCCTCCTTCTTTCTGCTAGCTAAATTGTCCTTTTCCGCTAAGTTGACTTTAGCTCTATACTATGCTCCAATTTCTTTCCTTCTTTTAATTTTGATTCAGCTCCCACAAATGAGTGAGAACATGTGGTATTTCTCTTTTGGGGATTGTAGAACCAGTCACTTCTTTGCCCCAACTCTAAACATGTCTTTTGAAAATTATGATATATCATTCTCAAAATTTCCAGAAAGTGAAAACTTTGGTTGACTGGCCTGGAGGAACAAATTCTGAGTCCATAATCCTCTCTTGCATTGAAGAAATAGATGATGATTGTTTTTATCTTTGTTGGGTTTTTTTTTTTTGGGGGGGGAGAGGTGAGGTGTCCCCCTGTCTTATAAAGGACCAAAGTAAAACAGCTTGGCTTTCTCACAGCTTTTCTGACTGAGATAACTCAGACACCATCATAAGGACATTAGACTCTCCTTGTACTACCATTTGATCTTTCTTAATATATTTTCTATGCCAGACACAGTGTGCATTACTGTGATCCCCTGTAACTATGCAGACTGAGGCAGGAGGATCACAAGTTTGGATCCTGAGGCAGCCTGCATGACTTAGCAAGACGTTGTCTCAAAAAAATAAATAAATAAATAAATAATGCGCTGGAGTTGCAACCCAGTGTTAGAGCACTTGAGAAGTATGTGGAGCCAGATGCGCACGCTTCTAATCCCAGTGGCTTGGGAGGCGGAGGCAGGAGGATCGCAAGTTCGAGACCAGAGGCAGTCTGCGTAACTTAGAGAGACCCTGTCTCAAAAAGTAAAAAAATGGGCTGAGGGTGCAGCTTAGTGGTCCAGCACTTGCAAAGCATGCAGGCGCGAGGCCCTGGGTTCAGCCCCCAGTAACACACACACACACACACACACACACACACACGCACGCATACACACACAAAGTATGTGGGAGGTCCTGGGTTCAACTACCACGCACAAAAGTGTGCATTTATTATACAGCTAGGATATCGTGTTGTTAAACCAGTATTTCCATGCTTTTTCCTTTTATTTCCTGTTTCGGTACGATGCTGGATTGTGCTTCTCACTAGGCTATAAATACCAGCTGTCCATGTGGATTGCTAACTATGAAGCTTCTTCAGTTTGGATGCAACAAATTATTTCAAAGTCAATTCATTCAGCATAAGCTTTTAACCTCACATGTGCCAAGGTCAGTGCCTGCATTTGTATTTATTTCCTTGATTTTACAGCTACCCCTAAAAATCGTCTTGATGCACACATTTCAGAAAAATCTGTATCTTTTTGTGATTAGAAATTCTGCAAATGACCCTATTTCATTTTTCTTGATTGCTGAATAATATTCCATTGTGTATATATACCATAGTTTTTTTATCCATTCTTCTGTTGAAGGGCACTTTGGTTGATTCCATATCTTTGCTATTGTGAAAAGCACTGCATTGAACATGGGGATGCAGGTGTCTCTATGGTATGATGACTCATCTCCCTTTGGGTAAATTCCCAATAGTGTTATAGCTGGGTCATATGGTAGTTCTATTTTTAGTTTTTTGAGGTACCTCCATATTGATTTCCATAGTGGTTGCACCAATTTACAGCTCCACCAGCAATGTAAAAGTGTTCCCTTTTCCCCGCAACCTCGCCAGCATTTG